>JAKELJ010000544.1:0-22895 GCA_025594165.1 Tamias sibiricus
CTCTTTTGTTCCCTAGTGATTCAGCTTTGAGATACTTGAACCAGGACAGAAGCACAGTGTGCTCTTGTGATATGAAGTGCTTTTCTGCATTTCCCAAAGTTCTAGCATTAACCATTGAGGAATTAAACTACAGGCATTATTCAGTGAATTCGCCTAATCTGAGTAAACATCAATAGCTCTAAAACAAAAAAAACCCGTGGATGGTGGATTGAACAAATTGGGGGGAGCTATGGGGGCACAGGAGAGAATCATTTTGTCAGAGTTTCATTGAAATACACAAGGAAAAACTAGTATCCGGCAGAAGCTAAGAAGACATGGAATTATTTCCCGTTGGCTAAACGCTTTTCTGTGAGTGTGAAAACTCTTTTCCTACCTAGTGATTCAGCTTTGAGATACTTCAATCAGGACAGAAGCACATGTGTGCTCTTGTGATATGAAGTGCTTTTCTGCATTTTCAAAAGTTCTAGCTTTAACCATTGAGAGGAATTAAACTACAGGCGTTTTCAGTGAAATTTGCCTAATTCAGGGGCAATACATCCAATAGGCTACTAAACAAAAAACCCAGGTGATGGTGGGATGACCAAATTTGGGGAGCCATGAGGGGCACAAGAGAGAATCATTTTTTCAGAGTTTTCATTGAAATACACAAAAAGAAACCTAGTACCAAGAAGCTAAGAAACATGGAAATATTTGCAGTTGGCTAAAATCGCTTTTCTGTGAGTTTGAAACTGTTTTGCTACCTAGTGATTCAGCTTTGAGATACTTGAACCAAACATGAAGCACAGTGTGCTCTTGTGATATAAAGTGCTTTTCTGCATTTCACAAAGTTCTATCATTAACCATTGAGGAATTAAACTAACAGGCTTTTCAGTGAAATTTTGCCCCCCCCCTCCTATCAGGGAATAAACGTCCCAATAGGCTCTAAAAAAAAACCCATGATGGTGATGATGACCAAATTTGGGGAGCCAAGAGGGACACAAGAGAGAATCATTTTTGTCAGCTGTTTCATTTTGAAATACAAAAAGAAACCTAGTTCCCAGAAGCTAAGAAACATGGAATTATTTCCAGTTGGCTAAATCGCTTTTCTGTGAGTTTGAAACTCTTTTGCTACCTAGTGATTCAGCTTTGAGATACTTGAAACCAGGAAAGAAAAGCACAGTGTGCTCTTGTGATATGAAATGCTTTTCCGCATTTTCAAAGTTACTAGTATTAACCATTGAGGAATTAAACTACAGGCGTTTTCAGTGAAATTCCGCCTAATCAGGGTAAACATCCAATAGGCTCTAAACAAAAAAACCCGTGATGGTGGATTGACCACATTTGGGGGAGCCATGAGGGGCACAAGAGAGAATCATTTTTGTCATACTTTCATTGAAAATACACAAAGAAACCTACTACCCACAAGATAAGAAACATGGAATTATTTCAGTTGGCTAAAACGCTTTTTTCTGTGAGTTTTGGAAACTCTTTTGCTACCTAGTGCTTCAGCTCTTGAGATACTTGAAGCAGGAGAGAAGCACAGTGTGCTCTTGTGATCTGAAGTGCTTTTCTGCATTTTCAAAGTTCTTGCATTAAACCATTTGAGGAATTAAACTACAGGAGATTCAGTGAAATTCGGACTAATCAGGGTAAACATACAATAGGCTCTAAGCAAAAAACCCGTGATGGTGGATTGACCACATTGTGAGGAGCCATGAGGGGCAAAAAGAGAGAATCATTTTTGTCACAGTTTCATTGAAATACACAAAGAAACCTAGTATCCCACAATCATAAGAAACATGGAAATATTTCCAGTTGGCTAAAACGACGCTTTTCTATGAGTTTGAAACTCTTTTGCTACCTAGTGATTCAGCTTTGAGCATACTTGAACCAGGACAGAAGCACAGGTGTGCTCTTGTGTACTAAAGTGTTGTTCTGCGATTTTTTTAAAGTTCCAGCATTAACCATTTAAGAATTAAACTCACAGGGCGTTTTCAGGTATTTTCGCCTAATCAGGGTAAACATCCAATAGACTGTAACAAACAAAACACCCTTAAAGGTGGAAAATGACCAAACTTGGGGAGTCTTGAGGAGCACATGAGAAAATCATTTTTTCAGAGTTTCATTGAAATACACAAAGAACCTAGTGCCCAGAAGCTAAGATAAAACATGGAATTATTTCCAGTTCGCTAAAACGCTTTTCTGTTGTAGTTTGAATCTCTTTTGTTACCTGTGATTCAGCTTTGAGATACTTGAACACAGGAAAGAAGCACAGTGTGCTCTTGTGATGTGAAGTTCTTTTCTGCATTTTCAAAGTTCTAGCAATAACCATTGATGAATTAAACTACAGGCTTTTTCAGTGAAATTCGCCTAATCAGGGTCAACATCCAATAGGCTCTAAACAAAAAACCGTTGATGGTGGACTGACCAAATTTGGGGACCATGATGGGAACAAGAGAGAATCATTTTGTCAGAGTTTCATTGAAATACACAAAGAAAACCTAGTACCCACAAGCTAAGAAACATGGAATTATTTCCAGTTGGCTAAAATGCTTTGCTGTGAGTTTGAAACTCTTTTGCTACCTAGTGATTCAGCTTTGAGATACTTGAACCAGGACAGAAGCACAGTGTGCTCTTGTGAACTAAAGTGTTGTTCTTCGTTTTTAAAGTTCTAGCATTAACCATTTTTGAGAATTAAACACTCACAGGCGTTTTCAGGCTTTTTCGCCTAATACAGGGTAAACATCCAATAGACTGTAAAGAAAACACCCTTGATGGTGGGATGACCCAAACTTGGGGAGCATTGAGGGGCACATGAGAGAATCACTATTTTCAGAGTTTCATTGAAATACACAAAGAAACCTAGTGCCCAGAAGCTAAGAAACATGGAATTATTTCCATTGGCTAAAATGCTTTGCTGTGAGTTTGAAACTCTTTTGCTACTTTAGTGATTTCAGCTTTGAGATACTTGAACCAGGAGAGAAGCACAGTGTTTTCTTTGTGAACTAAAGTGTTGTTCTTCGTTTTTAAAGTTCTAGCATTAACTATTTAAGAATTAAACTCAACAGGCGTTTTCAGGAATTTTTGCCTAATCTGGGAAAAACATCCAATAGACTGTAAACAAAACACCCTTGATGGTGGGATGACATAACCTTGGGGGAGCATTGAGGGGCACATGAGAGAATCTTTTCTTCAGAGTTTCATTGAAATACACAAAGAAACCTAGTGCCCAGAAGCTAAGTAAAACATGGAATTATTTCCAGTTCGCTAAAAACGCTTTTCTGTGAGTTTGAAAACTCTTTTGTTACCAAGTGATTCAGCTTTGAGATACTTGAAACAGGAAAGAAGCACAGTGTGCTCTTGTGATCTGAAGTGCTTTTCTGCATTTTCAAACGTTCTAGCATTAAACCATTGAAGAATTTAAACTTACAGGCGTTTTTTCAGTGAAATTTCGCCTAATCAGGGTTAAACATCCAATAGGCTCTAAACAAAAAAACCCGTGATGGTGGGATGACCAAAATTTGGGGAGCCATGAGGGGCACAAAAGAGAATCATTTTTGTCAGAGTTTCATTGAAAATTACACAAAGAAACCTAATACCCACAAGATAAGAAACATGGAATTATTTCCAGTTGGCTAAATAAGCGCTTTTCTGTGAGGTTTGAAACTATTTTTTGCTACCTAGTGATTCAGCTTTGAGATACTTGAACCAGGAGAGAAGCACAGTGTGCTCTTGTGAACTAAGTGCTTGTTCTGCGTTTTTAAAGTTCTTGCATTAACCATTTAAGAATTAAACTCACAGGCGTTTTCAGGCATTTTCGTCAAATTAGGGTAAATATCCAATAGGCTCTAAACAAAAAAAAACTACGTGATGGTGGATTGACCATATTTGGGGGAGCCCATGAGGGGCACAAGAGAGAATCATTTTGACAGAGTTTCATTGAAATACACAATGAAACCTAATACCCACAAACTGAAGAAAACATGGAATTTATTTCCAGTTGGCTAAAAATGCTTTTCTGTTAGTTTGAAACTCTTTTGCTTACCTAGAGATTCAGCTATGAGATACTTGAACCAGGAGAGAAGCACAGTGTGCTCTTGTGAACGTAAAGTGTTTTTCTGTGTTTTTAAAGTTCTAGCATTAACCATTTAAGAATTAAACTACAGAGGTTTCAGGCATTTTCGCCTAATCAAGGTAAATATCCAATAGACTGTAAACAAAACACCCTTGATGGTGGAGATGACCAAACTTGGGGAGCCTGTGAGGGCACAAGGAAAGAATCATTTTGTCAGAGTTTCATTGAAATACACAAAGAAACCCTAGTACCCAGAAGCTTAGAAACATGGAATTATTATTTAAAGTTGGCTAAAACGCTTTTTTCTGGTGACTTTGAAACTCTTTTGCTACCTAGTGATTCAGCTTTGAGATACTTGAACCAGGACAGAAGAACAGTGTGCTCTTGTGAACTAAAGAGTTTTCTTGCGTTTTTAAAGTTCCAGCATTAACCATTTAAGAATTAAACTCACAGGCGTTTTCAGGCAATTTCGCCTAATCAGGGTAAAACATCCAATAGAATGTAAACAAAAACACCCTTGATGGTGGGATGATGAAACTTGGGGGGAGCCTGGAGGGGCACATGAGAGAATCATTTCCTCAGAGTTTCATTGATATAAAATAACACAAAGAAACCTAGTGCCCAGAAGCTAAGAAACAGTGGAATTATTTCCAGTTCGCTAAAACGCTTTTCTGTGAGTTTTGAAAAACTCTTTTGTTACCTAGTGATTCAGCTTTGAGATACTTGAACCAGGAAAGAAGCACAGTGTGCTCTTGTGATGTGAAGTTCTTTCTCTGCATTTTCAAAGTTCTAGCAATAAACCATTGATTGAATTAAATTACAGGCTTTTTCAGTGAAATTCGCCTAATCAGGGTCAACATCCAATAGGCTCTAAACAAAAAAACCCGTGATGGTGGACTGACCAAATTTGGGGAACCATGATGGGAAACAAGAGAGAATCATTTTGTCAGAGTTTTCATTGAAATACACAAAGAAACCTAGTACCCCACAAGCTAAGAAACATGGAATTATTTCCAGTTGGCTAAAATGCTTTGCTGTGAGTTTGAAACTCTTTTGCTACCTAGTGATTCAGCTTGAGATACTTGAACCAGGACAGAAGCACAGTGTGCTCTTGTGAACTAAAGTGTTGTTCTTCTTTTTTAAAGTTCTAGCATTAACCATTTGAGAATTAAAACTCACAGGCGTTTTCAGGCTTTTTCGCCTAATCAGGGTAAACATCCAATAGACTGTAAAGAAAAACACCCTTGATGGTGGGATGACCAAACTTGGGGAGCATTGAGGGGCACATGAGAGAATCACTATTTCAGGAGTTTCATTGAAATACACAAAGAAACCTAGTGCCCAGAAGCTAAGAAACATGGAATTATTTCCAGTTGGCTAAAATGCTTTGCTGTGAGTTTGAAACTCTTTTGCTACTTAGTGATTCAGCTTTGAGATACTTGAACCAGGAGAGAAGCACAGTGTTTTTCTTGTGAACTAAAGTGTTTTGCGTCTTCGTTTTTTAAAGTTCTAGCATTAACTATTTAAGAATTAAACTCACAGGCGTTTTCAGGAATTTTTGCCTAATCAGGGAAAACATCCAATAGACTGTAAACAAAACAACCCTTGATGGTGGGATGACATAACTTGGGGAGCATTGAGGGGCACATGAGAGAATCATTTCTTCATGAGTTTCATTGAAATACACAAAGAAACCTAGTGCCCAGAAGCTAAGAAAACATGGAATTATTTCCAGTTCGCTAAACGCTTTTCTGTGAGTTTGAAACTCTTTTGTTACCAAGTGATTCAGCTTTGAGATACTTGAAACAGGAAAGAAGCACAGTGTGCTCTTGTGATCTGAAGTGCTTTTCTGCATTTTCAAAGTTCTAGCATTAACCATTGAAGATTTAAACTTACAGGCGTTTTCAGTGTGAAATTCGCCTAATCAGGGTAAACATCCAATAGGCTCTAAAACAAAAAAACCCGTGATGGTGGATGACCAAATTTGGGGAGCCATGAGGGGCACAAAAAGAGAATCATTTTGTCAGAGTTTCATTGAAATACACAAAGAAACCTAATACCACAAGATAAGAAACATGGAATTTATTTCCAGTTGGCTAAAATCGCTTTTCTGTGAGTTTGAAACTATTTTTTGCTACCTAGTGATTCAGCTTTGAGATACTTGAACCAGGAGAGAAGCACAGTGTGCTCTTGTGAACTAAAGTGTTGTTCTGCGTTTTTAAAGTTCTAGCATTAACCATTTAAGAATTAAACTCACAGGCGTTTTCAGGCATTTTCGTCAAATTTAGGGTAAATATCCAATAGGCTCTAAACAAAAAAACTCGTGATGGTGGATTGACCATATTTGGGGAGCCATGAGGGGCACAAGAGAGAATCATTTTGACAGAGTTTCATTGAAATACACAAAGAAACCTAATACCCACAAGCTAAGAAACATGGAATTATTTCCAGTTGGCTAAAATGCTTTTCTGTTAGTTTGAAACTCTTTTGCTACCTAGAGATTCAGCTATGAGATACTTGAACCAGGAGAGAAGCACAGTGTGCTCTTGTGAACTAAAGTGTTTTTCTGTGTTTTTAAAGTTCTAGCATTAACCATTTAAGAATTAAACTACAGACGTTTCAGGAATTTTCGCCTAATCAAGGTAAATATCCAATAGACTGTAACAAAACACCCTTGATGGTGGGATGACCAAACTTGGGGAGCCTTGAGGGGCACAAGAAAGAATCATTTTGTCAGAGTTTCATTGAAATACACAAAGAAACCTAGTACCCAGAAGCTAAGAAACATGGAATTATTTAAAGTTGGCTAAACGCTTTTCTGTGACTTTGAAACTCTTTTGCTACCTAGTGATTCAGCTTTGAGATACTTGAACCAGGACAGAAGAACAGTGTGCTCTTGTGAACTAAAGAGTTGTTCTGCGTTTTTAAAGTTCCAGCATTAAACCATTTAAGAATTAAACTCACAGGCGTTTTCAGGCATTTTCGCCTAATCATGGGTAATACATCCAATAGAATGTAAACAAAACACCCTTGATGGTGGGATGATGAAACTTGGGGAGCCTGGAGGGGCACATGAGAGAATCATTTCCTCAGAGTTTCATTGAAATACACAAAGAAACCTAGTGCCCAGAAGCTAAGAACATGGAATTATTTCCAGTTCGCTAAAAACGCTTTTTTCTGTGAGTTTGAAACTCTTTTGTTACCTAGTGATTCAGCTTTGAGATACTTGAACCAGGAAAGAAGCACAGTGTGCTCTTGTGAATCTGAAGTGCTTTTCTGCATTTTCAAATTTCTAGCATTAAACCATTGAAGATTTAAACTAACTAACAGGCGTTTTCAGTGAAATTCGCATAATCAGGGTAAACATCCAATAGGCTCTAAACAAAAAACCCGTGATGGTGAGATGAACAAATTTGGGGAGCCATGACGGACAAAGAGAGAATCATTTTTGTCAGAGTTTCATTGAAATACAAAGAGAAACCTAGTACCCAGAAGCTAAGAAACATGGAATTATTTCCAGGTGGCTAAATCGCTTTTCTGTGAGTTTGAAACTCTTTTGCTACCTAGTGATTCAGCTTTGAGATACTTGAACCAGGACAGAAGCACAGTGTGCTCTTGTGATATGAAGTGCTTTTCTGCATTTTCAAAAGTTCTAGCTTTAACCATTGAGGAATTAAACTTACAGGCGTTTTCAGTGAAATTCGCCTAATCAGGGCAAATATCCAATAGGCTCTAAACAAAAAACCCGTGATGGTGGGATGACCAAATTTGGGCGAGCCATGAGGGGCACAAGAGAGAATCATTTTGTCAGAGTTTCATTGAATACACAAAGCAACCTAGTACCCACAAGCTAAGAAACATGGAATTATTTCCAGTTGGCTAAAACGCTTTTGTGTGAGTTTGAAACTCTTTTGCTACCTAGTGATTCAGCATTGAGATACTTGAACCAGGACAGAAGCACAGTGTGCTCTTGTGAACTAAAGTGTTGTTGTGCATTTTTAAAGTTCCAGCATTACCCATTTAAGAATTAAACTCACAGGCGTTTTCAGGCATTTTCGCCTAATCAGGGTAAACATCCAATAGACTGTAAACAAAACACCCTTGATGGTGGGATGACCAAACTTGGGGAGCATTGAGGGGCACATGAGGAGAATCAGTTTTTCAGAGTTTCATTGAAATACACAAAGAAACCTAGTGCCCAGAAGCTAAGAAACATGGAATTATTTCCACTTCGCTAAAACGCTTTTCTGTGAGATTGAAACTCTTTGTTACCTAGTGATTCAGCTTTGAGATACTTGAACCAGGAAAGAAGCACAGTGTGCTCTTGTGATCTGAAGTGCTTTTCTGCATTTTCAAAGTTCTAGCATTAACCATTGAGGAATTAAACTACAGGCATTTTCAGTGAAATTCGCCTAATCAGGGTAAACATCCAATAGGCTCTAAACAAAAAAAAAACCCGTGATGGTGGGATGACCAAATTTGGGGAGCCATGAGGGGCACAAAAGAGAATCATTTTGTCAGAGTTTCATTGAAATACACAAAGAAACCTAATACCCACAAGATAAGAAACATGGAATTATTTCCAGTTGGCTAAATCGCTTTTCTGTGAGTTTGAAACTATTTTGCTACCTAGTGATTCAGCTTTGAGATACTTGAACCAGGAGAGAAGCACAGTGTGCTCTTGTGAACTAAAGTGTTGTTGTTTTTTTCTTTTTTTTTTTTTTTTTTTTTTTTTTTTTTTTTTTTTTTTTGTTTTTTTTTTTTTTTTTGTTTTTTGTTTTTTTTTTTTTTTTTTTTTTTTGTTGTTCTGCGTTTTTAAAGTTCTAGCATTAACCATTTAAGAATTAAACTCACAGGCGTTTTCAGGCATTTTCGTCAAATTAGGGTAAATATCCAATAGGCTCTAAACAAAAACTTCGTGCATGGTGGATTGACCATATTTGGGGAGCCATGAGGGGCACAAGAGAGAATCATTTTGGACAGAGTTTCATTGAAATACACAAAGAAACCTAATGGCCCACAAGCTAAGAAACATGGAATTATTTCCAGTTGGCTAAAATGCTTTTCTGTTAGTTTGAAACTCTTTTGCTACCTAGAGATTCAGCTATGAGATACTTGAACCAGGAGAGAAGCACAGTGTGCTCTTGTGAACTAAAGTGTTTTTCTGTGTTTTTAAAGTTCTAGCATTAACCATTTAAGAATTAAACTACAGACGTTTCAGGCATTTTCGCCTAATCAGGGTAAATATATCCAATAGGACTGTAAACAAAACACCCTTGATGGGTGGGATGACCAAACTTGGGGAGCCTTGAGGGGCACAAGAAAGAATTCATTTTGTCAGAGTTTCATTGAAATACACAAAGAAACCTAGTACCCAGAAGCTAAGAAACATGGAATTATTTAAAGTTGGCTAAAGCTTTTCTGTGACTTTGAAACTCTTTTGCTACCTAGTGATTCAGCTTTGAGATACTTGAACCAGGACAGAAGAACAGTGTGCTCTTGTGAACTAAAGAGTTTGTTCTGCGTTTTTAAAGTTGCCCAGCATTAACCATTTAAGAATTAAACTCACAGGCGTTTTCAGGCATTTCCGCCTAATCAGGGTAAACATCCCAATAGAATGTAAACAAAACACCCTTGATGGTGGGATGATGAAACTTGGGGAGTGGGAGGGGCACATGAGAGAATCATTTCCTCAGAGTTTCATTGAAATACACAAAGAAACCTAGTGCCCCAGAAGCTAAGAAACATGGAATTATTTCCAGTTCGCTAAAACGCTTTTTTCTGTGGAGTTTTGAAACTCTTTTGTTACCTAGTGATTCAGCTTTGAGATACTTGAACCAGGAAAGAAGCACAGTGTGGCTCTTGTGATCTGGAAGTGCTTTTCTGCATTTTCAAATTTCTAGCATTAAACCATTGAAGATTTAAACTAACAGGTCGTTTTCAGTGAAATTCGCATAATCAGGGTAAACATCCAATAGGCTCTAAACAAAAAACCCGTGATGGTGAGATGAACAAATTTGGGGAGCCATGACGGACAAGAAGAGAGAATCTTTTTGTCAGAGTTTCATTGAAATACACAAAGAGAAACCTAGTACCCAGAAGCTAAGAAACATGGAATTATTTCCAGGTGGCTAAATCGCTTTTCTGTGAGTTTGAAACTCTTTTGCTACCTAGTGATTCAGCTTTGAGATACTTGAACCAGGACAGAAGCACAGTGTGCTCTTGTGATATGAGAAGTGCTTTTCTGCATTTTCAAAGTTCTAGCTTTAACCATTTGAGGAATTAAACTACAGGCGTTTTTCAGTGAAATTCGCCTAATTCAGGGCAAATATCCACATAGGCTCTAAACAAAAAACCCGTGATGGTGGGATGACCAAATTTGGCGAGCCATGAGAGGGCACAAGAGAGAAATCATTTTGTCAGAGTTTCATTGAAATACACAAAGATAACCTAGTACCCACAAGCTAAGAAACATGGAATTATTTCCAGTTGGCTAAAAACCTTTTGTGTGAGTTTGAAACTCTTTTGCTACTAGTGATTCAGCATTGAGATACTTGAACCAGGACAGAAGCACAGTGTGCTCTTGTGAACTAAAGTGTTGTTGTGCATTTTTAAAGTTCCAGCATTAACCCATTTAAGAATTAAACTCACAGGCGTTTTCAGGCATTTTCGCCTAATCAGGGTAAACATCCCAATAGACTGTAAACAAAACACCCTTGATGGTGGATGACCAAACTTGGGGAGCATTGAGGGGCACATGAGAGAATCAGTTTTTTTCAGAGTTTCATTGATAAATACACAAAGAAACCTAGTGCCCAGAAGCTAAGAAACATGGAATTATTTCCACTTCGCTAAAAAGCTTTTCTGTGAGATTGAAACTCTTTGTTACCTAGTGATTCAGCTTTGAGATACTTGAACCAGGAAAGAAGCACAGTGTGCTCTTGTGATCTGAAGTGCTTTTTTCTGCATTTTTCAAAGTTCTAGCATTAACCATTGAGGAATTAAACTACAGGCATTTTCAGTGAAATTCGCCTAATCAGGGTAAATATCCTAATAGGCTCTAAACAAAAAAACACGTGATGGTGGATTGACCAAATTTTGGGGAGCCATGAGGGGGCACAAGAGAGAATCATTTTGTCACAGTTTCATTGAAATACACAAAGAAACATAATACCCACAAGCTAAGAAACATGGAATTATTTCCAGTTGGTTATAAATGCTTTTCTGTGAGTTTGAAACTCTTTTGCTACCTAGAGATTCAGCTTTGAGATACTTGAACCAGGAGAGAAGCACAGTGTGCTCTTGTGAACTAAAGTGTTGTTCTGCATTTTTAAAGTTCTAGCATTAACCATTTAAGAATTAACACTCACGGGCGTTTTCAGGCATTTTCGTCTAATCAGGTAAACATCCATAGGCCTCTAAACAAAAAACTCGTGATGGTGGATTGACCATATTTGGGGAGCCAGGAGGGGCACAAGAGAGAATCATTTTGACAGAGTTTCATTGAAATACACAAAGAAACCTAATACCCACAAGCTAAGAAACATGGAATTCTTTCCTGTTGGCTAAAATGCGCGTTTTCTGTTAGTTTGAAACTCTTTTGCTTACCTAGAGATTCAGCTATGAGATACTTGAACCAGGAGAGAAGCACAGTGTGCTCTTGTGAACTAAAGTGTTTTTCTGTGTTTTTAAAGTTCTAGCATTATTTTTTTTTTTTAAATTTTTTTTTTTTTTTTTTTTTTTTTTTTTTTTTTCCATTGAAGAATTAATAACTACAGACGTTTCAGCATTTTCGCCTAATCAAGGTAAATATCCAATAGACTGTAACTAAAAACACCCTTGATGGTGGGATGACCAAACCTTGGGGAGCCTTGAGGGGCACAAGAAAGAATCATTTTGTCAGAGTTTCATTGAAATACTCCAAAGAAAACCTAGTACCCAGAAAGCTAAGAAACATGGAATTATTTAAAAGTTGGCTAAAACGCTTTTCTGTGACTTTGAAACTCTTTTGCTACCTAGTGATTCAGCTTTGAGATACTTGAACCAGGACAGAAGAACAGTGTGCTCTTGTGAACTAAAGTGTTGGTTCTGCGTTTTTTAAAGTTTCCAGCATAAACCATTTAAGAATTAAACTCACAGGCGTTTTCAGGCATTTTTTCGCCTAATCAGGGTAAACAATCCAATAGAATGTAAACAAAACACCCTTGATGGTGGGTTTTTGATGAAACTTGGGGAGCCTGGAGGGGCACATGAGAGAATCATTTCCTCAGAGTTTCATTGAAATACACAAAGAAACCTAGTGCCCAGAAGCTAAGAAACATGGAATTATTTCCAGTTCGCATTAAAACAGCTTTTCTGTGAGTTTCGAAACTCTTTTTGTTACCTAGTGATTCAGCTTTGAGATACTTGAACCAGGGAAAGAAGCACAGTGTGCTCTTGTGATCTGAAGTGCTTTTCTGCATTTTCAAATTTCTATGCATTAACCATTGAAGATTTAAAACTAACAGGCGTTTTTCAGTGAAATTCGCATAATCAGGGTAAACATCCAATTAGGCTCTAAACAAAAAACCCCGTGATGGTGAGATGAACAAATTTGGGGGGAGCCATGACGGACAGAATAGAGAATCATTTTGTCAGAGTTTCATTGAAATACAAAAAGAAACCTATAGTACCCAGAAGCTAAGAAACATGGAATTATTTCCATTTGGTGGCTAAATCGCTTTTCTGTGAGTTTGAAACTCTTTTGCTACCTAGTGATTCAGCTTTGAGATACTTGAACCAGGGGGACAGAAGAACAGTGTGCTCTTGTGATATGAAGTGCTTTTTCTGCATTTTTAAAGTTCTAGCTTTAACCATTGAGGAAAATTAAACTACAGGCGTTTTCAGTGAAATTTTCGCCTAATCAGGGCAAACATCAATAGGCTCTAAACAAAAAACACCCGTGATGGTGGGATGACCCAAATTTGGGCGAGCCATGAGGGGCACAAGAGGGAATCATTTTGGTCAGAGTTTCATTGAAATACACAAAGAAACCTAGTACCCACAAGCTAAGAAAACATGGAATTATTTCCAGTTGGCTAAAACGCTTTTGTGTGAGTTTGAAACTCTTTTGCTACCTAGTGATTCAGCATTGAGATACCTTGAATCCAGGACAGAAGCACAGTGTGCTCTTGTGAACTAAAGTGTTGTTTCTGCTTTTTTAAAGTTCTCAGCATTAACCATTTAAGAATTAAACTCACAGGCGTTTTCAGGCATTTTCTCCTAATCAGGGTAAACATCCAATAGACTTGTAAACAGAACACCCTTGATGGTGGGATGACCAAACTTGGGGATTCTTGAGGAGCACGTATGAGAGAATCATTTTTTCAGAGTTTCATTGAAATACACAAAGAAACCTAGTGCCCAGAGGCTAAGAAACATGGGAATTATTTCCAGTTCCTTAAAACGCTTTTCTGTGAGTTTGAATCTTTTTGTTACCTAGTGATTCAGCTTTGAGATACTTGCAACCAGGAAGAAGGCACAGTGTGCTCTTGTGATCTGAAGGTGCTTTTTCTGCATTTTTCAAAGTTCTAGCATTAACCATTGAGGAATTAAACTACAGGCATTTTCCAGTGATATTCGCCTAATCAGGGTAAACATCCAATAGGCTCTAAAAATAAAACCCGGTTATGGGTGGATTGACCAAATTTTGGGGAGCCATGAGGGGCACAAGAGAGAATCATTTTGTCTGAGTATCATTGAAATACACAAAGAAACCTACTACCCACAAGCTAAGAAACATGGAATTATTTCCAATTTGGCTCCTAAAATGCTTTTCTGTGAGTTTGAAACTCTTTTGCTACTAGTGATTCAGCTTTGCGGTACTTGAACCAGGAGAGAGAAGCACAGTGTGGCTCTTGTGAACTAAAGTGTTGTTCTGCGTTTTTTAAAGTTCTAGCATTAACCATTTAAGATATTAAAACTCCAACAGGCGTTTTCAGGCATTTTTCGCCTAATCAGGGTAAACATCCAATAAGACTGTAAACAAAACACCCTTGATGGTGGGATGACCAAACTTGGGGACCATTGAGGGGCACATGAGAGAATCAGTTTTTCAGAGTTTCATTGAAATACTCAAAGAAAACCTAGTGCCCAGAAGCTAAGAAAACATGGGAATTATTTCCACTTCGCTAAAACGCTTTTCTGTGAGTTTGAAACTCTTCTGTTACCTAGTGATTCAGCTTTGAGATACTTGAACCAGGAAAGAAGCACAGTGTGCTCTTGTGATCTGAAATTGCTTTTTCTGCATTTTCCAAAGTTCTACTAGCATTAACCATTGAGGAATTAAACTACAGGCGTTTTCAGTGAAAATTCGCCTTAATCAGGGTAAATATCCAAATAGGCTCTAAAACAAAAAGCACGTGATGTGGATTGACCAAATTTTGGGGAGCCATGAGGGGCACAAGAGAGAATCATTTTGTCACAGTTTATTGAAATACACAAAGAAACCTAATACCCACAAGCTAAGAAACATGGAATTATTTCCAGTTGGTTAAAATGCTTTTCTGTGAGTTGAAACTCTCTTTTGCTACCTAGAGATTCAGCTTTGAGATACTTGAACCAGGAGAGAAGCACAGTGTGCTCTTTGTGAACTAAAGTGTTGTTCTGCATTTTTTAAAGTTCTAGCATTAACCATTTAAGAAATTAAACTCACAGGCGTTTTCAGGCATTTTCGTCTAATCAGGGTAACATCCCAATAGGCCTCTAAACAAAAAACTCGTGATGGTGGATTGACCATATTTGGGGAGGCCATGAGGGGCCACAAGAGAGAATCATTTTGACAGAGTTTCATTGAAATACACAAAGAAACCTAATTACCCACAAGCTAAGTAAACATGGATATTCTTTCCTGTTAGCTAAAATGCCTTTTCTGTTAGGTTTGAAACGTCTTTTGCTACCTAGAGATTCAGCTATGATGAATACTGACCAGGAGAGAAGCACCAGTGTGCTAATCATGTGAACTAAAGTGTTGGGTTCTGTGTTTTTAAAGTTTCGAACCATTTTCATTGTATAGAATTAAACTTACAGGCGTTTCAGGCATTTTCGCCTAATCAAGGTAAATATCCAATAGACTGTAACAAAACACCCTTGTGGTGGCATGACCAAACTTGGCGAGCCTTGAGGGGCACAAGAAAGAATCACTTTGTCAGAGTTTCATTGAAATACACAAAGAAAACCTAGTACCCAGATGCTAAGAAACATGGAATTATTTAAAGTGGGCTAAAAACGCTTTTCTCTGAGTTTTGAAATTCTTTTGATACCTAGTGATTCAGCTTTGAGATACTTTGAACCAGGACAGAAGAACAGTGTGCTCTTGTGAACTTAAAGTGTTGTTCTGCGTTTTTAAAGTTCCAGCATTAACACATGTTAAGAATTTAAAACTCACAGGCGTTTTCAGGCATTTTAGGCCTAATCAGGGTAAACATCCAATAGAATTGTAAACAAAACACCCTTGATGTTGGGATGATCAAAATTGGGGAGCCTGGAGGGCACAATGAGAGAATCATTTCCTCAGAGTTTCCATTGACAAATACACAAGGAAACCTAGTGCCCCAGAAGCTAAGAAACATGGAATTATTTCCAGTTCGCTAAAACGCTTTTCTGTGAGTTTGAAACTCTTTTGTTACCTAGTGATTCAAGCTTTGAGATACTTGAACCAGGAAAGAAGCACAGTGTGCTCTTGTGATCTGAAGTGCTTTTCTGCATTTTCAAATTTTCTAGCATCAGTAACCATTGAAGATTTAAACTACCAGGTGTTTTCAGTGAAATTCGCATAATCAGGGTAAACATCCAATAGGCTCTAAACAAAAAACCCGTGATGGTGAGAATGAACAAGATTTGGGGAGCCATGGGACGGACAGAATAGAGAATCATTTGTAAGAGTTTTCATTGAAATACAAAAAGAAACCTAGTTTACCCAGAAGCTAAGAAATCATGGAATTATTTCCAGGTGGCTAAATCGCTTTTCTGTGAGTTTGAAACTCTTTGCTACCTAGTGATGTCAGCTTTGAGATACTTGAACCAGGACAGAAGCACAGTGTTGCTCTTGTGATATGAAAGTGCATTGTTTCTGCATTTTCAAAGTTCTAGCTTTAATCCATTGAGGAATTAAACTACAGGCGTTTTCAGTGAAAGTCGCCTAATCAGGGCAAAACATCCAATAGGCTCTAAACAAAAAAAACCCGTGATGGTGGGATGACCAAATTTGGCGAGCCATGAGCGGCACAAGAGAGAATCATTTGGTCAGAGTTTCATTGAAATACACAAAGAAACCTAGTACCCACAAGCTAAGGAAACATGGAATTATTTCCAGTTGGCTAAAACGCTTTTGTGTGAGTTTTCAAACTCTTTTGCTACCTAGGTGATTCAGCATTGAGATACTTGAACCAGGAACAGAGAAGCACAGTGTGCTCTTGTGAACTAAAGTGTTGTTGTGCATTTTTAAAGTTCCATAGCATTAACCATTTAAGAATTAAACTACACAGGCGTTTTCAGGCATTTTCGCCTAATCAGGGTAAACATCCAATAGACTGTAAACAGAACACCCTTGATGGTGGGATGACCAAACTTGGGGAGCATTGAGGGGCACATGAGAGAATCACTTTTTTCAGAGTTTCATTGAAATACACAAAGAAACCTAGTGCCCAGAAGCTAAGAAACATGGAATTATTTCCACTTCGCTAAAACGCTTTTCTGTGAGATTGAAACTCTTTTGTTACCTAGTGATTCAGCTTTGAGAATAACTTGAACCAAGGAAAGAAGCACAGTGTGCTCTTGTGATCAGAAGTGCTTTTTCTGCATTTTCAAAGTTCTAGCATTAAACCATTTGAGGAATTAAAACTACAGGCATTTTCAGTGAAATTCCGCCTAATCAGGGTAAATATCCAATAGGCTCTAAACAAAAAAACACGTGATAGGTGGATTGACCAAATTTGGGGAGCCATGAGGGCACAAGAGAGAATCATTTGTCACAGTTTCATTGAAATACACAAAGAAACCTAATACCCACAAGCTAAGAGTAAACATGGAATTATTTCCAGTTGGTTAAAATTGCTTTTCTGTGAGTTTTGAAACTCTTTTGCTACCCTATAGAGATTCAGCTTTGAGATACTTGAACCAGGAGAGAAGCACAGTGTGCTTTGTGAACTAAAGTGTTGTTCTGCATTTTTAAAGTTCTAGCATTAAACCATTTAAGAATTAAACTCACGGCGTTTTCAGGCATTTTCGTCTAATTCAGGGTAAACATCCCCAAATAGGCTCTAAACAAAAAACTCGTGATGGTGGGAATTGACCATATTTGGGGAGCCATGAGGGGGCACAAGAGAGAATCATTTTGACAGAGTTTCATTGAAATACACAAAGAAACCTAATAACCCCAAGCTATAGAAACATGGAATTCTTTCCTGTTGGCTAAAATGCTCTTCTGTTAGTTTTGAAACTCTTTTGCTACCTAGAGATTCAGCTATGAGATACTTGAACCAGGAGAAAGGCACAGTGTGCTCTTGTGAACTAAAGTGTTTTTCTGTGGTTTTTAAAGTTCTAGCATTAACCATTTAAGAATGTAAACTACAGACGTTTCAGGCATTTTCGCCTAATCAAGGTAAATATCCAATAGACTGTAACAAAAACACCCTGATGGTGGGATGACCAAACTTGGGGAGCCTTGAGGGGCACAAGAAAGAAATCATTTTTGTCAGAGTTTCATTGAAATACACAAAGAAACCTAGTAGAGTACCCAGAAGCTAAGAAACATGGAATTATTTAAAGTTGGCTAAACGCTTTTCTGTGACTTTGAAACTCTTTTGCTACCTAGTGATTCAGCTTTGATGATACTTGAACCAGGACAGAGGAACAGTGTGCTCTTGTGAACTGAAGTGTGATGTTCTGCGTTTTTAAAGTTCCAGCATTAACCATTTAAGAATTAAACTCACAGGCGCTTTTTCAGGCATTTCGCCTAATCAGGGTAAACATCCAATTAGAATGTAAACAAAACACCTTGATGGTGGGATGATGAACGTGGGGGAGATCCTGGAGGGGCACATGAGAGAATCATTTTCCTCAGAGTTTCATTGAAATACACAAAGAAAACCTAGTGCCCAGAAGCTAAGAAACATGGAATTATTTCCAGTTCGCTAAAACGCTTTTTCTGTGAGTTTGAAACTCTTTTGGTTTACCTAGTGATTCAGCTTTGATTTTTTTTTGGATACTTGGAACCAGGAAAGAAGCACAGTGTGCTCATTGTGATCTGAAAGTGCTTGTTCTGCATTTTTCAAATTTCTAGCAGTAACCATTGAAGATTTAATCTAACAGGCGGTTTTCAGTGAAATTCGCATAATCAGGGTAACTCCAATTAGGCTCTAAACAATAAACCCGTGATGGTGAGGGATGAAACAACATTTGGGGAGCCATGAGGAGGACAGAAGAGAGAATCATTTTGTCAGAGTTTCATTGAAATACAAAAAAGAAAACTAGTACCCAGAAGCTAAGAAACATGGAATTATTTCCAGGTGGCTAAATCGCTTTTCTGTGAGTTTGAAACTCTTTTGCTACCTAGTGATTCAGCTTTGAGATACTTGAACCAGGAAAGAAGCACAGTGTGCTCTTGTGATCTGAAGTGCTTTTCTGCATTTTCAAAGTTCTAAGCATTAACCATTGAGGAATTAAACTACAGGCATTTTTCAGTGAAATTCGCCTAATTCAGGGTAAATATCCAATAGGCTCTAAACAAAAAACACGTGATGGTGGATTGACCCAAATTTGGGGAGCCATGAGGGCGCACAAGAGAGAATCATTTCTGTCACAGTTTCATTGAAATACACAAAGAAACCTAGTACCCACAAGCTAAGAAACATGGAATTATTTCCAGTTGGTTAAATGCTTTTCTGTGAGTTTGAAACTCTTTTGCTACCTAGAGATTCAGCTTTTGAGATACTTGAACCAGGAGAGAAGCACAGTGTAGCTCTTGTGATCTAAAGTGTTGTTCTGCATTTTTTAAAGTTCTAGCATTAAACCATTTAAGAATTAAACTCACGGGCGTTTTCAGGCATTTTCGTCTAATCAGGGTAAACATCCAATAGGCTCTAAACAAAAAACTCGTGATGGTGGATTGACCATATTTGGGGAGCCATGAGGGGCACAAGAGAGAATCATTTTGACAGAGTTTCATTGAAATACACAAAGAAACCTAATACCCACAAGCTAAGAAAACATGGAATTCTTTCCTGTTGGCCTAAAATGCTCTTCTGTTAGTTTGAAACTCTTTTGCTACCTAGAGATTATTCAGCTATGAGATACTTGAATCCAGGAGAGAAGCACAGTGTGCTCTTGTGAACTAAAAGTGTTTTTCTGTGTTTTTTTAAAGTTCTAGCATTAACCATTTAAGAAATTAAACTACAGACGTTTCAGGCATTTTCGCCTAATCAAGGTAAATATCCAATAGACTGTAACAAAACACCCGTGATGGTGGGATGACCAAACGTGGGGAGCCTTGAGGGGCACAAGAAAGAATCATTTTGTCAGAGTTTCATTGAAATACACAAAGAAACCTAGTACCCAGAAGCTAAGAAACATGGAATTATTTAAAAGTTGGCTAAAACGCTTTTCTGTGACTTTTGAAACTCTTTTGCTACCTAGTGATTCAGCTTTGAGATACTTGAACCAGGACAGAGGAACAGTGTGCTCTTGTGAACTAAAGTGTTTTGTTCTGCGGTTTTTTAAAGTTCCAGCATTAACCATTTAAGAATTAAACTCACAGGCGTTTCAGGCATTTTCGCCTAATCAGGGTAAACATCCAATAGAATGTAAACAAAACACCCTTGATGGTGGGATGATGAAACGTGGGGAGCCTGGAGGGGCACATGAGAGAATCATTTCCTCAGAGTTTCATTGAAATACACAAAGAAACCTAGTGCCCAGAAGCTAAGAAACATGGAATTATTTCCAGTTCGCTAAAACGCTTTTCTGTGAGTTTGAAACTCTTTTGTTACCTAGTGATTCAGCTTTGAGATACTTGAACCAGGAAAGAAGCACAGTGTGCTCTTGTGATCTGAAGTGCTTTTCTGCATTTTCAAAAATTTCTAGCATTAACCATTGAAGATTTAAACTAACAGGCGTTTTCAGTGAAATTCGCATAATCAGGGTAAACATCCAATAGGCTCTAAACAAAAAACCCGTGATGGTGAGATGAACAAATTTGGGGAGCCATGACGGACAGAAGAGAGAATCATTTTGTCAGAGTTTCATTGAAATACAAAAAAGAAACCTAGTACCCAGAAGCTAAAGAAACATGGAATTATTTCCAGGTGGCTAAATCGCTTTTCTGTGAGTTTGAAACTCTTTTGCTACCTAGTGATTTCAGCTTTGAGATACTTGAACCAGGACAGAAGCACAGTGTGCTCTTTGTGATATGAAGTGCTTTTCTGCATTTTTCAAAGTTCTAGCTTTAAACCATGGAGGAATTAAAACTACAGGCGTTTTCAGTGAAATTCGCCCTAATCAGGGCAAACATCCAATAGGCTCTAAACAAAAAAACCCGTGATGGTGGGATGACCAAATTTGGCGAGCCATGAGGGGCACAAGAGGGAATCATCATTTGGTCAGAGTTTCATTGAAATACACAAAGAAACCTAGTACCCACAAGCTAAGAAAACATGGAATTATTTCCAGTTGGCTAAACGCTTTTGTGTGAGTTTGAACTCTTTTGCTACCTAGTGATTCAGCATTGAGATACTTGAACCAGGACAGAAGCACAGTGTGCTCTTGTGAACTAAAGTGTTGTTCTGCATTTTTAAAGTTCCAGCATTAACCATTTAAGAATTAAAACTCACAGGCGTTTTCAGGCATTTTCTCCTAATCAGGGTAAACATCCAATAGACTGTAAAACAGAAAACCCTTGATGGTGGGATGACCAAACTTGGGGATTCTTGAGGAGCACATGAGAGAATCATTTTTTCAGAGTTTCATTGAAATACACAAAGAAACCTAGTGCCCAGAGGCTAAGAAAACATGGAATTATTTCCAGTTCCTTAAAACGCTTTTCTGTGAGTTTGAATCTTTTTTGTTACCTAGTGATTCAGCTTTGAGATACTTGAACCAGGAAAGAAGCACAGCGTGCTCTTGTGATCTGAAGTGCTTTTCTGCATTTTCAAAGTTGTTCTAGCATTAACCATTGAGGAATTAAACTACAGGCATTTTCAGTGATATTCGCCTAATCAGGGTAAACATCCAATAGGCTCTAAAAATAAAACCCGGGTATGGTGGATTGACCAAATTGGGGAGCCATGAGGGCACAAGAGAGAATCATTTTGTCAGAGTATTCATTGAAATACACAAAGAAACCAAAAACTACCCACAAGCTAAGAAACATGGAATTATTTCCAAATTGGCTAAAATTGCTTTTTCTGTGAGTTTGAAACTCTTTTGCTACCTAGTGATTCAGCTTTGAGGTACCTTGAACCATGGAGAGAAGGCACAGTGTGCTCTTGTGAACTAAAGTGTTGTTCTGCGTTTTTAAAGTTTCTAGCATTAACCTTTTTAAGAAATTTAAAACTCACAGGCGTTTTCAGGCATTTTCGCCTAATCAGGGTTTAAACTTCAATAGACTGTAAACAAAACACCCTTTGATGGTGGGATGACCAAACTTGGGGACCATTGAGGGGGGGCACATGATGAGAATCAGTTTTTCAGAGTTTCATTGAAATACACAAAGAAACCTAGTGCCCAGAAAGCTAAGTAACATGGAATTATTTCCACTTCGCTAAAACGCTTTTTTCTGTGAGTTTGAAACTCTTCTGTTACCTAGTGATTCAGCTTTGAGATACTTGAACACAGGAACAGAAGCTCCAGTTGCTGCTCCTGTGATCTGACAGTGCTTTTCTGCATTTTCAAAATGTCTTAGCCATTATCCATTGAGGGAATTTAAACTATCAGGCGTTTTGCCAGTGAAAAATTCGCCTAATCAGGGGTAAAAATCATCCAATAGGCTCCTAAACAAAAACACCTGATTGGTGGATTGACCTCATTTGGGAGCCATGGAGGGGCAACAATTAGAGGAGAGAATCATTTTGTCAGGAGTTTCATTGAAATACACAAAGAAAACTCTAGTTACCCACTCGCTAAGAAACTTGGAAATTATTTTCCACAATTGGGTTTAAATTGCTTTGCTGTGAGTTTGATTGAAACTCTATTGCTAACTACGTGATTTTGATTTGAGATACCCTTGTGAAAAGGAGAGGGAAGCCACAGTGTGGTCTTTCTGTGAAACTACAAGTGTTGGTCTGCGTTCTTTAACCAGAGTTCTTAGCATTAACCATTTAAGAATTTAAACTCACAGGCGTTTTCAGTGAACTTTAGCCCTAAAATCAGGGTTAAACATCCTATAGGGCTCCTAAACAATATAACCCGTTGTGCTGGTAGGATGGGACCCAAAATTTGGGGGTAGCCACTGAGGGGCACAAGAGAGAACGAGATCATTTTGGGATCAGAGTATCATTGATAATACACAATAAGACACACTAATACCCACATAGCTAAGAAAACATGGAATTTTTTCCAGTTGGCTAAAATGCTTTTCTGTGACGTTTTGAAACACTCTTTTGCTACCTTAGTGCATTTCAGCTTCTGTGATACTTGAACCAGGACAGAAGGCACAGTGTGCTCTTGTGAAAGTAAAAGTGTTGCTCTTGCGTTTTAACGATAAAGTTCCAGCATTAACCATTTTGAGAATTAAACTCCACAGGCGTTTTCAGGCATTTTTCGCATCCCAATCAAGGTAAATATTCCAATAGACTGTACAAAACACCCT
>JAKELJ010000545.1:0-22855 GCA_025594165.1 Tamias sibiricus
ATAATGAAAAGTTAAAAATTTTGTATTTCATAAAGCACACATCATTAGTGTGAAAAGACAACCCTCAAATGGAAGATGAAACTATTTGTAGGTAATTGTGCTTGGATAAAGTACTATATACAAATTAAAACACACTCATAAAAGAAAGAACCCAGTTAAGAATGAGGAAAAAGATTTGAATAGATGTTTCTTCAGAAAATAAGAGAAAAAAAGAAAAGAAAAGAAAGAAAAATTGCATACAAACAGCCAAAAATCAGTATGGAAAAGATCCTCAAACTAATTACCTTTAGGGAAATGAAAAATCATCCACTACAATGTGATACTGCTTCATAGCTCACTAAGAATGTCTATTAATCAAAAAGATTTCTTGAAAAGAAATGGCCCAAGGGCTAGGCTGTCGCTTCAATGGTTGGAAGCACTTGCCTTGCACAGTGTGAGGCACTGGGTTTGATCCTCAGCGACCTCATAAAAGGATTTAAATAAAATAAAGGCATTCTGACCATATACAACTACAATAAAAATATTAAAAAAAAAAATAGAACTTGGCAATGATACAGGAAAATAGGAACCCTATCTTGCTAATGGGAGTATAAAATAGAGTAGCTACTTTGTAAAAATGAATTTACAATACCCCAAAAAGTTAAATAACAACTTGCTATGTAACTTTCACTTACACTCCTAGGTATATTGAAAGGAGCCCTAATTAGGAAGGGCTGTTGTAGCTAGCTGGAAGCCATAAGTTCCACCTGATATGAATGTGAACGCACCTGTAGGCACCGCAAACACTGATCAGGTATATACCGGGTGAAGGCTGTCCGAGGTTACGGAGAACAGAGATTTCAGTAAGCACAGTGGCAGTTCAACTCGGTCAGGTCAGAAAGAATCAGAGCCGGCAGAACGTAGGCAGAGAGGTTACAGAAAGAGAAACCAGATAGAAGAGTATTGACTGGTCGAGTTAGGCCGAGGCTCCTCAAGGAAGACAGAAGACAGAAGAATGAAGGGAAGGAAGCAAAGAAGAGAGTAAGAAAGAAGCTCTAATCTTTCTCTAAGCTAAGCTCTATCTTTCTATCTTCTACTAAGACTCTACTCTACTATAAGCTAAGAAGATCTTTCTCTAAGCTAAGCTCTATCTTTCTATCTTTCTAACTAAGACTCTACTTACTCTAAGCTAAGAAAGACAAGAAGGAAAAGCTCGCTCTAATCTTTCTCTCTAATAGATCTTTCTTTCCCTCTCCTAAGCTCTAAGAAAGTAGAAGTAAAAGTAGGTAAAAGCTTAACTCTGCATACGAGAGTTTTTCCTCCCGGGTTACGTGGTACCAGGTAGCTTAACAGTATATTTACTGAATGGAATTTGAAATCAATTAGTTCCACACAAAATTGGTACAAACTATGAATGTAGTGTGGCATTAATTAATAATTATCTCTGAAGCAGGAAAAAAACTCAAATGTCCATTAACGATGACTAATATGCAAATTTGTGATTACACACATATCATGATTTTTTTTCACTAAAGGAATGAAATACTCATAGCTTGCTACTGTCAATGTATCTGGAAAAACATTACTCTAATTGAAAGGACTGCCAGACACAAATGTATACCCAAAAGGATATCATCTATCTTGACCTTTTACTCTTACTATGTGTGGACTCATTTTTCCTCTTAAAGCATTTCTGTTTGATCTTTATGCAAATATGATGATAAATACCTGAACATCACTCTCCAGAGGTCAGCAAATTCTTCACAAAACTTCATATCACATCCATGTGTCTTGTACCATCCCTAATTCACAAAATGATTTGTGCCTCCAATCTTTACCCCCTCATTTCTAAATTCCATTTCTATCAGTTCCTGCTGTCCTTCACCCATACATATTCCCATCTAATACGAAAGCAGTTGTCTACACTTTTGTTTATAGAGTATTTAAAGACATAGCCCCCACATGTGAACACCTTTTTCCTACCTATTATCCTTGTCATTTGGGTTTCAGTTGGATTTAGTGACCAATATTTCTTATTGAATGTAGATGGCTCCCAGAGTCCTGTGAGCCTATAATACAGGTAGAGTCAGCAGCTGATATAGAAACATGATCATACTGGTTTATCTTTCTTTGAATGTTTTCTCCCACATTTTCAATCCATTTAATCCTAGGCACCTCCAACAAAATAGAGTGAACTATTGAATCCTTGATGCAGAACCATAAATATTACATTATCTTTTATATATTTATGTATTAGGAAAAGTGCCTAAAGAAAATATAGACAGAAAATTTGAGACCAACAAAGTGACACACAATTAAGAATATTTCTTGATGAATTGTACTAAACGATTGAACAGAAGCCAATTTACCCCAGATAGATCATGTTTTATTGTTTGTCCATTAGTAAATAGCAAACTAAATTAAATTAACAGAAAAAGTTGAGAAGATAGCACAACAGGACCACAACTTCAAAATTTATTATTTATTACAAAATTATGCAAATGATTTGCTAAAATTAACAAAAGTATATGGAAGAAAAAATCGTTTCTGAGTTCCTCTTTTTTCATAATGATCCCTTGTTAATCATATTTTTTTAAAACGTTTACCAACTTTTCTTTTTACAGTTTACTTTATTTATCGTAGATATTATTAGCCCCATTCCAAAATGTCTTCTCAAAAACATCTTCCCTTATTTCCCCTTTATTTCCATCGTTTTAGTGGTTGTGCCCTGTGTGTGCACAGTGTTGCACTGATGCTCCTGAGTATTCTTTATTATTACCCCATAGGCCTCATGCTAAAGCTTTGAAAAGCTTTTCCCCTTATAAACCTCTCCTCTTTTTATCTGTAATTAGTGTAGTAAAGCAAAAGGTGATAACAAACCTTGTTCTCCCCCATAACAGTCTTTGTTAGTAGTCACTGAAAATAAACTGCACTGGGGTAAAGAATGACCATTACATCATAATGGAGGTCTGAAACAAGTTAAGAAACATCAAGTACAAGATCAATTAACCAGAGGAATTGATAGCCCCATAAATATATACAGAAGCCTCTTAAATGAACCCACCTACAAATTACGAGCAGGGGAAGAAGGACAATTGCAGATATAATCCACACATGTCTACCATTAAGTCACATAGACCTGCTATGTAAAACTATTCATAAGCATATGCATGTTGCTACACACACACACATATGAAGCTAGTTTATGGACTTTAAAATGGTTTGTTACTGTTTCTTATTAAAAATTTGGTAAATCAAACCATATATGTATATTTCCCATTTGCTTAAAAACATTTTTGTGTGTATCCATTATACCAAGTTTTATGATGTCTATACTTCCAGTATCTTTTATAATCAATAAGAAATCCAAAAGACTTGAAGTTCCTTTCTTGGTTAAAACAACTCTTAACATATACCTCCTATAAGTTAAGAGAGCGTACAATGACTTTTCTATTTCTTACTCTATATAAATATTTACCATAGTTCCATCTCAAAAATAATGCATACTTACTCAACAAAGTATTTTAGACTAATATCAGAGCTACTTGAGTAACCTCACTTAATTAGACATATTGAATAATTTCCTGTCATATTTTGTTTTCATCGCTGCAGTTGTTTTAAATAAAATTCTGAGAACTGTATCACAGAATCCTCCCAAGGATAGGCATCCAATATTAATCCACTCAATTTCTGAATGTGTTCACTTTAATAGAACTATGACTCCACCTAACCACACTAAAATTCCTGCCAACCATTTCACAACTGTCATCTATAATAATACCATCAGGAATAAACCTACTGAAAGAACAAGATATTTTACAGTATATTAAATTTTCTTGCTTTATTAGCTTAATAAAACCCTATCAGTTCTGAATGAATGAAAATAATAGTTGGCAATGGCCTTCAAGTTTACAGGTTGAAATTATGCGAAAGTTAACAACCCCTCGAGAGACATTTTTCCCATGTCTGGGATTAGGACTCTTAATTTTTTTTCTTCTTAGTGACTTTTTTATAGTTTGTATGTTGTTTATATATAAAAACATGCTACTATAGAAATTTGAAAGACACAGAAAGAACACCAAAATACATATTCATAATTTGAGTATAGGGAGATAAATTTATCATTAGTGATTCACTGAATACCCATCTATAATGAATAATGTTTACACAATCTATTATTTTTTTACTTGTATGTACAAATATCAGTCTGAAGTTTCACACCTTGAAAACATTGGGAAACTTAAAAAATGAAACTCCACACTGAACTAATTACATAAATAAAACACTAATTCCATATTATATAGACCTTGGCTGGCCCACCTGCCAACGCTTCTTGAGCTCAGCATTTGCCTGCATGAGTTCCAGCTTGGATCCACTTTGCTTGCTTTCCAGCTCAGCCCGGGCCCAGGGAACACTCCCAGCTCTGGTGACCACTGCTGTGAACCCTACTGCTGAGCGTTCCAGTCTTGGGCCAGCCCCACCCTCAGAGGGACTCCAATTCCGCTGAGGACAGTGGGGAGAACAAGCCCCAACCTGCCTGCATGCTTATCCAGCTCAGAGCCCACGCCCACTCCGAGCCACAGGTAGTCCACCGCTTTCTGCCTGCAGGGGTCATGGGAACCGGCCCCCTGGCCCTGGATCAGGGTTATTATTTCATGGGGTTACCAATCTTTTGTTTCTCTACTAACAACCCTAATTCCCATGATTACCCCTCTCACAAGTCCAAATAATCTAATACTCAACCTTCTCACCATCCTTCCTCACATTTTAGCCAACCCCTAAGTCCCCCTTTCTACCATTTGGATCCAATGAACCAACACACAAAAATACTGGACTATATTAGTAGAAATGATAATTGTTCCCTCATCAATTATGTTTATAAGTGTTACTAAAATAGTAAATATAAAAATATATAACTAAAATGATATCTGGCAATACATTGGGTACTTTGAAGGTGCAGTATTGATCCTTTCCCTTTAAAAGTGAGGCATCTGGCGAAACCTGTAGTGATCGATATAAGACTATAGGACGTGATAAACAGTAATGACCTTAGTTAGACTTACTTTGCAATGAGAAGAGGATTAACACATTAGATATTAATGAAAAACCCAAGGGAGGGAAAATGCTCAAAAGAAACTAAGATTACTACAGGGCCAATAGACTCCATTAGAATGCCCACAGTAGGTGAAAATGTCAGAAAGGGAGTTCTGTTTAATACGATATTTCTAAAATGATTCAGGATTATGAAAAATGACCTATAGTGAAACCAGATACAGGCAAAAAATTGATATCCTCCAACCAAGTGAATAATAAGAAGCCAATACAGGCAACCATCGACCATCTCCAATAAAGATATAAGAGAACGACAATACATGTAGCAAAAATGGATTACTTCAAGAGGAAAGAGAGAGTTTGAGGAAAAAAAAAAGAAAAAAAAAAATATATATACACAGAAATTATCTTGGAAATAATAAAGAAACAATAGGCATTTTTAAAAAATCCATAGATAGTATCAACAACAGATTGAAATCACTTGGAAGATAAGGACTTCGGACAATGAGGACAACAATATATTATATTGATAAATAAAGTTGACCCCACACTTTGAAGCAGGGTAAGAATACCTTGAACAACATATCCAAGAATTTATGGGATTTACCATCAAAAAAGGAGAATTTAAGATTTATTGGAATTGAAGGATGGTTGACAAGGAGCATCACACACCAAAGGAAAGCAAAATCTCTTTAATGAAATATTATCAGAAAATTTCCCAAAACAAGAAGAATTGGAATATGAGAAACCAATTATAAACAAGAAGCATTATTGAACGTGCCAAATGCACGAAATAACAAACAGTTCTACCACCGAAGGCGCTTAATTTATATGGAAAATGGCCTAGCATACAAAAAAAGGATAGAAGTTTTATTGTTTATTTATTTATTTTTTTAAATATTTATTTTTTTTTATTTTATAATAGTAGTATGTATTACAATTCATAGTTGCACCATATATAATCCTTTTTCATTCAAAACTTTTTTTTATACCAGAAATATTACATTAAAACTGTTTGTATACAAAATATATTTCTTACCGTTTAGGGTCTTCAATCATGCTTTAGTAGGATAGTGGGTATCCCTCTCATTACAACCACCTTTTCTTTTCCCCCCCCCCCCCCCCCCCCCCCCCCCCTTCCCTTCCCCCTTGCCTCCGCTCCCTTCTGCTCCCTTCCCTTTGGTCCAATATAGTGTTTTCTGTAAAATCATCCTATGTACCCCCCATCTCAACAACACTGAGAATACTAGACCCTCCTTATATCAGAGCAACACCTTCAATATTTGGGATTTTTTGAGAATGACTTATTTCCACTTCAGCATTATAATCCTCAACTTCATCCATTTAACCAGCAATTAGCCATTATTTTATTTTCTCTTTTTCACTGAGGGTAAATATTCCATTTTTGTATATATGACCACATATTCTCTTTATCCACACATCGTACTGAGGGGACCTTTAGGTTGGTTCCCCACAACCTACCTATTGTGAATTCGTGCTGCTATAAACATTGAAGTGGGCTGTGACACTCTGGTAATATGCTGTTTTTTAAAGTCCTTTGGGAATAAACCCAGGACTGGGATGGTTGGTTGGGTCATAGGGTGTGTTCCATTCCCAGTTATTTCAAGGAATCTCCATACTGCTTTCCATATCGGTTGCACCATTTTTGCAAGTCTCCATCCCACCAGCCAATGTATGAGTGTGCCTTTTTCACCACAATCCTCTCTAACATTTATTGTTGTTTGTGTTCTTGATAGTCTGCCAATCAGACTGGAGTGAAATGAATAATCTTAGAGTAGAAAAGGGCTTGCATGGTACTCATTAAGAGTCCACTAAATGGGAGAATAGATCAGGATGGGTGATGTTTTTTTTGTTTGTTGTTGTTGTTTGTTTGTTTGTTTGTTATTCAGATCTATACAGCTACATAATGAAATAGCTGTTTTAACCAGAGTTATTTTTTTTTTCAAGAGCAAATATGAGAAGGATTAAAGAAAAGGAGAATTGAAGCATACACTAAAATTGTTACTACAGTGATTTTTATCATTTAACATATTTGATTAAGGGAGAAATGAGGACATGATTACAAAAGGTGAAAAGATGTTAATAAAGACCAATGCATTGGGAGCGCCCTGTAGAGGGTCAAAAGAACTGTTGTGGTTAGACTACTAGCAGTTGTAAGCTAGAAAGATGTTAATCACAGAGTGGGATAATATAAGGAATGAATGCTAAGTGATAAAATCTGGTGACTCTAGATTGAAAGCACAGAATTATAATTAAAAGAGGAAGAGAAAAAATGGTACACAAAAATCAGTGAAAGTATTGACATCCACTGCAGGCCCACTGGGGTAATGGAGGTAGGAAGGTAACAACAAGTCCTGAAAAAGTGTTAGTGGAAAGCAGTAATCCCAGGAGAATTTAGGCTCCCAGATAATGTTTGTAGTAAGAAGGAAAAATAAAACTTTCAGAGATAGAACAAAGACATAGATTCTTCTGACAATAAGTAGAGAAATTCCAGAGTGAAGTCTGAAAAAATTATAGGAGATGCAAAGGATGAAAAAAGGAATGTGAGATCCACAGTACCTTTTAGGAATTCCACCCAGGAAGTGGACAAAGAGGACCAGGGAATGCAGAATTTCTGAAATGTTAACTTCCAGCCAGATGATAAAGTAAAATCTAACATACCAAGACTTATATTTTTTCTATAGGAGAAAAAATTGCTCTGAAATTAATTGAACTATTAACTTTTAACTTGAATTTTCCCCACACTATTTTAAACTGCAATCTTACCAATTTGCTTATATTAGTATGTCCTTTTTTTTAAAAAATTTTCTCCCTGAGTTTGGAAACAAGTTTTATAAAATACTTGAGTCTTACTGGGATTTCCTTTATTAAAAGCAAGTACTATTTACGTCTTATTTAAAATTTCTGCATGAAATTTTATAGATAATTATATTAATATGAAAATATTTTAATACAATGGTTAAAAAGAAAAAAGACAACCCAGTGATAATATAGGCCAGGGGAAATATATGAAGAATTACAACCACGTCTTCAATAAACCTCTGAAAAGGCTCAGAAGTTTCAATAAATCAAACAAGGTTTTTCAAATCCCTCAGGTTGAAACAAAGATGGGAAAAGTTTGTCTGAAAAATCTTTGATAAAAGGTGACTTGGAGCCATTGTAAAACTTAAACTGCAATTAATGGAATTAACATATACTTGTATCCTTTAAACCAGCAGTATGCTATTAGAAATTACAACCTATAGAAATAATAGCAGTAGACAATAAAAATATATAATACACTGGGGGCACATCTAGCAATGTCAGAGTAAGGAGAGTACAAAGATTCTCTGCATAATATAAAGGTAAAATGATGATAATACTTGTCAAAATCACTTTTGAAATACTCAATAAGTTAACCAAGCCTGTAATAATCCAAGGGGAACTTCATCCCCCTTTGTGATAACTTACACAGCCTCTTGTTTAAACCCATGAGAAAAACCAGTACAGTCTTGCTAAGAACAGAGAACTTTACAGCATTTTTAGTCCTCACTCATCCCCTCCCTGCTTTTTTGATCCACAATAGCCTTGAAAATTAAACTCATAGTCACAATAAATGACACACCAGCAACTTCCCAGTCACTAAAGGAGACGGCATATTTATTGTCAGTGTTCTGAATTTGACCATTCCTACATGTGTATAGTGGGACTACCATTTATTTTTATTTGAAAATTTCCTAATGATATATGGTGTAGATTTATATTTTCATATGGATTATTTGCCCCAAATTTTAAAATATGCTATTAAGATACCATCAAGAATGTGAAAAGAGAAGATATTGAAAGAGAAAAAATTTGAAAATCACTTAGTTAAGAGACATTACAGAACATATAGAGAACATTGGTATCAAAACAATAAAAAGAAAACTATCTCAATTTTAAAAGTAATAAAAGATATTATTAAGTGAGAAGATAGATTTTTATCTTGATTTAAACATTATCTGTTTGTTTTTAGAGGTGCTGGGTAGAAAAATCCTTTTAAAACTGGAGCCAAAATTACCCACAAGCTCTGCAGTGACTCATAAAAGGGGAAATTAAGGTGTCTGGAGAATCAGTTTGATTTCTATTATGTGTTGTATAATGATATCAAGGAGGGGGTTGTAGGTTAATTTAGGTAGAAATAGAAGTGAATACGGGTTTTTAAAGTAGTCCAATATTGGCATCTGTTCCTTAAGGACCTATAAACTTTCGTATGTGCAATCCTGAAAGAGGTATTCTATATACATTCCTTAAAATTCCAAACTCTGTAAAGTCACAATAATGATTTTAATGATCAAATTTCTAATTTTTAATCAAATCTATGACAGTCTGTAAAACATTTTTATGATTATTCATCCTTGACCTTTAAGACTCAAGTAAGCACTGTTTCACCTCACTCCTCTAGAACCCTGTTTTTAAGCCTTATGCATTCAGCATTATTTCTCTCTAATAGTGCTTGATTATTTTTAATATTGTAAATATATTTTGAAAAAGTAGTTCTGATCTGTATTTTATTTCTCACACAGAAAGATCTTTAATGTGGATATTTGGTTTTGTTCTTATTTTTTAGCTCCTTTTGCATATGTATAACTTCCTGAATCATCAAATGTGGTATAAAAATGTTAAATATTTAATCATACTTATTAACTAATTGATGGCATACAATAGGGTTTTTTCAAACAGAAATAGTATATGTTATATATAAACAATATATAACTAATATGTTTATATGTATATACATGCACACTGAGTATAGGTATGCATACATATACATATATCATTTAATATAAATTTAATATTGTGTATGTGTATATTACATTTATACTATATGTGTTGTATGTGACATATGTGTATGTGTACTATACATACATACTATCTAAGTATGTACCTTGTTGTAATGTGTATTTGTGTATGTGTGTGTATACAGGAATTGGCTCATGAAATTATAGAGGCTAAGATGACCCATGGTCTGCAGTCTGAAAACTGGAAACCAAGGAAAGTCATACTGGTGTAAATTATAGCCAGCCCCAGTATCAAAAAAAAAGGACCAATGTCCAGTCCTAGTGAAGAGGAATGGATTCTCCCTAACCCTGCCTTTTGTTCAATTCCATGTCCCCAAAAGTTGATGGGACTCACTAACATTGTGAAAGTAGACTTAAATTTTACTAGTGTCCACTGATTCAAATGATTAATATCATCAGGAACCCTCCCCCCGGGGCCCCCCCCCCCCGCCCCCCCCCCCACACACGCACATGATTCATTTGAGAATAGTATTAACAAAAATATCTGGGTAAATATCTGGTTGCTTAAATTGACATATAATGAACCATCACAATGCACCCTTGAATGAATGATATATTCAGAAAAAATGAAAAGTAAGTGGATAAACAAATCAATAAACAGTTTGTCAAAATACATTAGGGTACACTGTCAAACACAAAATATGATAAAGAAGGAATATTTGAAGAGTAAACAGGAAAAAAATTCTATCACTATTTCTGGGTAGTCTTTAAGGATGGGAGATAAGAACCACCATGGTCAGGCAGGGGTTTTCAGGGAACATGGGGAGAGGAAATTTTAGACAGTTAACAGCCGATGACGGCCATCATCAGTAAGGCCCATGGTGCCCAGACACAAACAGAGAGAATGATCGATCTTAATTTTTGTCCAAGTTGAAGCAACTCACAAGAGTAGGTTTTTTGTCCTCAATATCATGGAGTCTAGGCTGAGAGAAAGGGAGAAGAATATTTTTTTTCTAATATTGTTATGTAATTTCAAAAAAGAAGAAGCATATGGCCAGTCATATCTTAGTCATTACAATACTGCTTTGACAACCACCATTTATTACTTATATTTAATATAATTGAAATTATATTGACAACTTCAATATCTGATAGGTGAAAGAATAAAGAAAAAAGATGATCTAAAAAGCTATTACTAAATTGTAAAGGCTTTTATGTATATTATAATATATACACATGTGTATCAATATTTGCATTTCAATTATATTTCTCTAAATCCCTCAAACCAGTTAAGAAAAGTGAGGAAAAAAAAAAAAAAGCCAGCTAGAAAGGGGGGGAAGAAAAAGAAAAAAAAGAGGCATTTTTCTAAACATTTTGGTTTATAATTAAGATTCAAACCATGCTAAAGTATTAGACAAAGGAGTACTTGATATATTAAATCATAGACATTTGTTTTGTGATTGTTTTGTGGAAAAGTCAGTTTTGGTTAAGTGTGGATGAGATAAAATATCAAGTCCTGGCTAGCACCACATGCAACTGTCAGGGCTACCACTGTAGGTAAGTTTACGCTGGAGTGCATAAGATTCTTGTTTTTCATTCTATTCCTTTGAGTAAATGGATGGGGTTTGTACTGAGCACAATTTAACAGAGAAAATTACTAATTTTTAGCATTAACTATTTTTAAGAGCAACAGAGTAAGTTTTTGAAGTCTCAAAGACAAACTTTTCAAGTTCATAAAGAAAGAAGAGTTTGAATTCAATCAAGAGCATGTAGTGGCTCCTGCTATGTATTTAGACTGAGGTCTTTGAGGACGGATAACATCAGGCAGCCAGAGTGTTTCCATGACCATTCGTACAACCCGATACCAAACTACTTATAATTTATGGCAGTACACAACGTGGACTCTTGCAGCTTGGCAAGATTGGATCTTCTCTTTTACACTGGCAGGGCCAGCCAGGTCTTATTGGTATCTGAGATGATCCCATGCCATTTTATTTAGGGCAACTTGGAAGGAAAATCACAGTGCAGGTTGTAGGACTTGGCTAGATTTACACATTGATGAAAACTTTCATTCATTAATATCTCTTTTCCTGCCACATTGGAAACTAATAAAATGAATTTTATATTTCATTTCTTGTTAGCAGTTAATCTATATTTCTGATTATTGGTTTGTGGTTAGATTCCTAAGGTTGCTCTTCTGAGAGGAAGAAGAATATCTTTTTATCTTTCTTTACCATACATATTGTATCCTGAAGTATAGTATCTTCACAAATTCAGCCTATGTGGAAGCTGCTACAAGTTTGCTTTTGATATTTGACCATAAATCCTGTGTCCTTATCTTTCAACATCCATATAAACAATATTAAGTGGGAAAAGGTACTAGACAGTTACATCAGTCTGAATAAATTCCTGCTGGTATACACATCATGTAAGTTCTCTTTGACTAAAATACCTGCCTGAGAACGCCATTCATAGTGGTTGAATTCCATATTTTCCCGAAATTAGACACAAACCTCTGCCTCCTGGTTCTCTTCACTTTCCAGCATGTGATACAGGACAACTAAGGTTTTTTAAGTGTCCCCAGGTTCCATTGTCCATTTTATGGTGAATATATATAATAAATGCATTGTGATAGTATAATACCCACACATATACATAATCAGACACATCTCATGCACACAGTACTGGCTTTCCAGTTTTATCCAGGAAAAAACATAGCAATGCTTTGACTCATGTGAGCCTGTGTGGCTTCGGGGGGCTTCTTAATTGGCAGCTTGGGACATTTCAAAACAATTATCTGAGCAGGAATTTAGGCCCCACAGAGACACCTTTGACCAATGGTGGATAGGATCTAAATTAACAAAGAGTGTTTCTCTTTTCTTTTCTGAGGCAGAAGGTTATGAAATGTATTTTCATAATGTCTTCTAAATGGGCCAAGGTGGGATCACATAAACTAGTTTACCAGCAGCAGTGATCAGCTAACTAATGCATTTCTTTATATTGCCGGTTCTAAAAAACCTGGAGAGGTGGATTTTATTCCGCTTCCCATTCCCATTCCCGCCCCCCTGCCAAAAATGGATCAATAACCGCAACAAAGTCTTCTCTCAATGTCTTAAATTATCAGTTAAAGTGACTATTACATAAATTAGGAGATAATGTCAGGAAAAAAAAAAACATCGAAACCATAGATTTAGCAGAACTGGATAATTGTAGTTTAACTGAGTTACTTGGAAAATAAACTTGGAAAAATGAGAGGGTGGGACTAAGTTATTTAAAAATTACCATGCTAATGCTGCTTTGATGTTGATTTTATCCACAGAGATAATCCATATCCATCTTTTACCATAGTTTCTGTTTTAAATAAGATATAAAGCATGATTACATATAAGAAACATTTATAAAAATTTTGCTTCTTTCAAATAATATATGCAGAATTGAAAACTATCACAAATATATTTAGAATTAGAATCTAATTAGAAAGTAAAAACAAATAACAATAGAGTCAATTTAGTCTGCTTTGGTAATAAAAAGAAAAATAGTATTAAAATTATTTGGATGAGCATTTGTTTCACAATTACCTGTTTGGATTATAGCATCTCAAGACTCAATGGTGAGAATGCTTGGCTCTGTTTCCCTTTTATTGTTTAGCTTACAAACTTGGTATATGGTCTCACGACCTTTTACATCGGTAGAGTTGACAACTGGAACATTTGTATGACATAGGTCAAAGCAATTATTTGATTCCCTTAGGAGTTCAGTGTCCTATGGTACCTAGATTTCAGTGCGACCTTTCTTTATCAAATGTCAGTTAGAGCCTCTTGCTGCACAATTTTGACAAAGCACTTTATTTCTCATTTTTCCTTAGACTATTTTAAATATAGATATTTAAAATGCAATCTTAACTTGTCATAAATACAAAGAGTAGGAAATAGTGGTGTGTTTGGATTATCATTATCAGATACAAATGTGAAAAAGTATATGAAGAATGATATGCATAACCTTCATTACAGGAGTGCAATTCACAATAGCCAAACTATAGAACGCAGCCTAGGTGTTTGTCAATGTTGTGAATAAAAATGTGAATAAAAAAAATGATATATATTTACACAAACAATAGAGTTTTATTCACTCATAAAGAATGAAATTGTGTCATTTGCAGAAAAAAATGGATGAACTTAGAAACATTTTGTTGAGAGAAATAAGCCAGACTCAGAAAGTCAAAAGGGTTGTATGCTTTCTTTCATACATGAAAACTAGGAGAGAAAAATGGTAAAGAAAGGTATGTGGTGGACTCTTCAATGAAATTGGAAGGGATAGTAAGTAGAGTAAAGAAAGGAATCAGGGAGAGGGAGGAGATGGGAAGGAAATAGGGGGAATGATATTAGCCAAATTATATTGTTATATTATGTGCATGTACAAATACATAACAACAAATCTCACCATTATGCACAACTACAATGTACCAATAAAAATATGGAAGAGATTTTATTGTGATAAATCTTTTAATTTGCAAGAGGCATATATTATTTGTTTTATTATGGACATTTTGTAGAAGATCTCTCAGACCTCTAAACAAAATTGCTATAAAATTTCCTATTATGTACTCTGCAGATACTAAGTATTTACCCTCATGCGCTAAAGGTATCTAAATTTTAAAAATGAATCTTTTAATTAATATACAAATGTCATTCCAAATGGATATTAATTCCTTTTGACCAGTTGCTTTTAAATCTGTAATGTTTTAGGTTAAAGGAAATGTAAATAATATAAAAAGTGGGAAAGATGAAAATGGAAAATTGACTCTTAAGAATCTAAGGAAATAATTATTTTAAAAAAATACCTCATTCTCTGCAAAATAAAAATAAAGTAAAAAATGAGAAACAATAGATCTTGATCCTTATAGTACTCTTGATGATATAAGAACATAATTGGCATAAAACAAGATAAGAATCCCATAAGCATTGTATGTTGCTTCATCTTTCATTTGTCTCAAGAATATCTTTCTAGTTTCCACCTTTGATTTGTTCTATGGCCCAATTGGTTGCTAAGGAGTGAGCTGTTTAATTTGTAATTTTCATTTTTAATTTTGTTAATTTCCATTTTTTCTTCTGATATTGACTTTTTAATTTCATTCCATAGTAGTTGGAAAATATTATTTGAATGATTTCAACCTCTCTAAATTTGTTAAAATATTTTTTGTGACATACATATGACCTATCTTGGAAAATTTTCCTTTCATAAACTTGAGAAGATTTTTATTAGGTGGAATATTCTGTATTTGCACTTATACTGTTGCCTCAAGTTCAACTGTTTTCTTGTGATTTTCTGTCTGGAAGCTTAGCCACTGTTGAAGATGGTGTGGTGGGGGTGGGGTGGTTAAAGTATCCTATTACTGTATTTGCTAATTCCTTACGTATTTGTCAATGTTTCCTTTTAGCTATTCTGATGCTGGGTGCATACATACAATTATTATACTGTCTCAGTGGTTTTTCTGTTTCATTTTTATGTTTAGGTTAAAGGAAATGTAAATAATTTAAAAGAGGGAAAAAATGAAAAATTGACTCTTATAGAATCTAAGGAAATAATGGATTTTTTTTTAAAATACTTTTGTCTCTTATGAAGGGTTTAGTTTTTTGGTGCTATGTCTGTATTGATTTTTTTATGATGCATAGATTTTATCCCTACCATTCTTTTGGCTGCCATTTGTCTGACATGTCTTTTCCTGTGCCTTCCACTTTCAGCTTATGAGTGTCTTTGATTCTAAAGTGAATCTCTTACATGAACAGGTATATAGTTGGTAGTTTTTTAAAAAAAATTCAGTTACTCTCTGTCTCTTCATTAGAGAGTTTATCAGTTTACATTTGAAGTAATTTAAAAATAGGTTAAACACTTATTGGTACATTTTGTTAATTAGTTTTCCATCTGACTTGGGGTTTTTGTTCCATCAACTTCTTGCTGTCTTCTCTTTTGTTTGTCGATGAACCTGTAATGTTATTTTCTCTTTAGCTTATGTATATTTAGTATACGTTTACATTCATTTGTATTACCAATCAGGTTTGCATATAAAATGTAATTCAATTTATAACTATTTTAGGCTATAACTATTTCAATTGCAAACAAAAAACTTTATAATTTTACCACCTTAAACACACAATTTATGTATACTTGTCACAAATTACATTTTTAAATTTTTATATGACATTAAAAAATTTAGTTTGTAATTGTTTTAATACTTCTTTTAATTCTTATACTAGAGCTTATAACTGATTAAAGCATCACATTTGTATTTTCATATTATTTCCACATTATTGTTACATATTTACATTTACCTTTATCAGTGAGTTAGAACTTTTTTTTTTTTCTTCTTTTTTTGTACCAGAGACCGAACCCGAATTGCCTATAAGCACTGAGCCAACAATCACAACCACACCAACTCCTTCTAATTTTTTATTTATTTGATACAGAGTTAGGGTTTCGCTAAGTTGCTTAGACCTCACTAAGTTACCTGAGGCCCTAGCTTTGAACCTATGATTCCTCCTGCCTCAGCCTCTGAGAGCTGCTGGGATATACAGGTATGAAACCACTGCTTCTTGCCTGGTGAGTTATACTTGGATGCTACTTCTGTAACATCCTTTTATTTTCTTATTTATTTAAATTTGTTGTTTTTAGATATTTATGACAGTAGAGTATATTTTGACATATTATACATACATGGAATACAATTTAATTCCAATTAGGATCCCATTCTGTGGTTTGCACAATAATGCAGAGTTTCACTAGTCATTTATTGATTTATGAAGCAAAAGAAAGTTATGTCTGATTCATTCTATTGTCTTTCCTATTCCCTTTTGCCCCTCTCTTACTTTCATTCCCCATGTGTCTAATCAATGAACTGTCTATTCTTTCCATCCAATCCCCACCTCTTATTGTGTGTTAGCATCCACATATTAGAGAGAACATTTTGGCTCTTAGGTTTTATAATGGGATTGACTTATTTCACTTAGCATGATAGTCTCCAGTTCCATCATTTACCAGCAAATGCCATAATTCCATTCTTCTTTACAGTTTAGTAATATTCCATTGTGTTGTGTGTGTGTTATATATATATATATATATATATATAATATAATATATGTCACATTTCTTTATCTAAACATCTGTTGAAGGGCACCTATGTTGATTCTGTAGCTTGGCTATTGTGAACTGACTTTGCTAAAATATTAAAAATGTGATTTCATCACTGCCGCGATATGCCTGATTTTTAAGTCCTTTGGGTAATAAACCTTGCAGTGGGATAACTGGGTCAAATGGTGCGACTGACTGCCGAGGTGCCTGGCAACCCAACCAGTAGTTTGACAAGACTCCAATGGGAGTAATTGATGTTTGCAAGGACTCATCATCTCGGGGATTGCCAGATGTGTGCCGTCTGGGCTCTGGTGCCTTTTCTGCACTATTTTTTCTAATAATTATATTACTCATACTATTCTCCTGGTGATGATCACTGAGGGTCGGAAGGAATGCTATGGCATTTTTCTAAGAAATTAATAAAATAATAGAAACCATAACCCCTTCCCTACCACAAATAGTAAATAATCTTCTGCCACCGTGTGATGGTGTGTTTTCTTCCTGGTGTGATTGTTAAAAACAGGTATATTGTATTGTTATAATGTGAGAAACAGTCACAGAGCCACCCTGTTCCCCCAGTCATGAGTATGCAAAAAGCACATAGTACTCACTGTTAGTAATCAGAAACAGAATAAAATTATAGAAGCTTCCTACTATAGAGACCCCCCCACGGTGCCTGTGACCCCGTTCTAGTAAGATTTACTTTACTAAACAATATGGCAACTTATCTACAAGGAAATTTTGGCCATAGCAACCAGGAGATCACTTGCCCAACTTGACTTACCCTTGCCATGGCAACCACTGAGTATCACTGCCCTCTTGACTAAACCCGAACTTAAATGTTTAACTTAGGCAAGAAATAGAGGTTCAAAGGACTGGCATGTTTACTATTATGGAAACACAAGGTGATGAATTATTTGTTAAGTACATTTTAGGTAGGAATAGAAACTTAAGATCAACTTTGCTGATTATGTTCATAGCTTAGACATTAAATCAGAACAATAGCAGGGGAAGTGGTGGGGATGTTATTGTCTCATACAATCACTTTTTCCAGTAACGCCTGTTCATGTACAAAGAATTCTATGCGTCTTATGCTAACCCACATTCTTGGCATGTTATTTTAAACTTTAAAAAATGTATAAAAACTGTGTGTGAACTCAATAAACTTGTCAGCTTTCCACACTGGCCTTTTGAGTCTGTGTGGGTTGTTGTCCATCAACATCGCCGACGTGCTGTCTACCCCGTCACAAACCCCCTCGACCCAGGAAGACCCCGAAACCCTGCTGGGGCTGGACCCCGGCAGTGGACCCAATTCCAGGTTGTCTGAAGAATCTCGTAACTGCTTTTTAGAGAGTTGCACCATTTTGCAGTCCCAGCAATTATAAGTGAAACCTTTTCACTTTCCCCCACATTCTCACCAACATTTACTGTTAATTGTAGTTTTTATTTTTTATTTTTTTGTATCAGGGATTGAACTCAGGGACACTCGACCACTGGGCCTACATCCCCCCCACCCCCTTTTTTTGTATTTATTAGAGACAGGGTCTCACTGAGTTGCTAAGGGCCTCGCCAGTATGCTGAGGCTGGCTTAGAACTCGCAATCCTCCTGCCTCAGGCCTCCTCCCAAGTCCTGGGATATACAGGCGTGCGCCACCACACCCCACCGCTACTGTTATTTGTGTTCTTAATAATTGCCATTCTGATTGGGTTAAAATAAAATTTCGTGTAGCTTTAATTTGCATTTCTCTATTGCATAGAGATGTTGAACATTTTTTCATATTTTTGAGGCCATTTTTAATTCTATTTAGCTTCATCCATCTGAAATGTTTATTTACTTCCCCCAGATTTTAGAAGTTTTCCAGCTTCAATTTTATTTAAATAAGCTTTCTTTCCTTTACATTTTTCTCCTTCTGGTACTCCATAATAATATACTGTCTTACCTAAAATGGTGTCACGTATTCTCTTTTGCTTCCGTACATTCCTTTTTTCATTTATTTTTATTTACTTTTGTATATTGGATAATTTCAATGACCTGTCCTTTTGTAAGTAGACTAAATTTTTTTTCCTTGTTGGTCAATCTTCAATTGAACCTAAAATAATTTTTTTAATTTTAATTGTCACATTCATCATCATTTACTTTGATTATTCTCTGCCCATTTCTCTTCATTAATTTTCTTTATTTTGTTCAGGTACCATATTCTAAGTTAATTTAGTTGTTTATCTATGGTTCTGTTGTAATTCATTGAGCATCTTTATTTTTCATTATCATGGTCAAACAAATTATAAACTATAATTTCTTTGGTTTAGTTACAGCTGATGTGATTGTTCTTTTTCTTAGGGTTTCTGAACAATTGTTTTGTTTTGTTTTTTTTATTATGCTTTTTTTGTTGTTGTTGTTTCGTTCATGTTTCTTATAGCTTTACATAGGCATCTTCATATTTGAAGAATATGCCTGCTATCTCAATCTTTACAGATTGGCTTTGACTTGGATACACTATCACCAGCCTTTCTGGCTAGAGATTCTGGGCCTTGTTTTTCAAATGTCCCAGGCGCCAGCGTGTCCAGGTGTCAGGTTGGTTTGTTTGTCTAGGAGCCCATTAATTTCTAGTTCCCTCCGTATTTGGCTATATCAGTTCTTCAGCTCTCTGTGTAAGACAAGAAGACAAAATTGGAACAAGCCCTCATGTGGTACACATGAAGGTATAGGTGCTTTGGGAGGGCACACATTCCCTCACTTTAGGGAAGAAGTAACTAATAATCTTTTTCCCCTACCATTAAAAAACCTGGGGCATACCTTTCATGCCTTCCTGGACTCTAGAAAAAAAATAGTTTCTTAGCATTCATTGTGGGGTGGGATACCAACCGATTCTCAGTACATGCACTAAAGTGAAGGATCCCTAATTAGGAAGGGCTGTGTTGGCAGCTAGCTGGAAGCCATAAGTTCCACCTGAATATGATATGTATGGACGCACCTGTAGGCACCCGCAAAGCTGAAGGTATAATAACCGGGTGAAAGCGGTTCCGAGTTAGGAGAACGGAGAATTCATCAGCGGGCAGTTCACTCAGGGTCGGTCAGAAGAAATCAGAGCGGCCCAGAACGTAGGCAGAGGCGGTTACAGAGAGAGAAACCAGATAGAAGAAGTAATGATTCTGGTCAGAGTTAGGCCGAGGCTCCCTGAGGAAGACAGAAGACAGAAGAAAGAAGAAGGAAGAAAGAAGAGAGAAGAAAGAAGCTCTAATCTTTCTCTAAGCTAAGCTCTATCTTTCTTTCTCTCTAAGACTCTTAGCTAGGAAGCTAAAAAGCTCTATCTTTCTTTCTCTCTAAGACTCTAAGCTATGACTAAGCTAAGAAGACAAGAAGAAAGCTCTCTTTAATCTTTCTCTCTAAAAAATCATTTCTTTCCCTCTCTAAGCTTCTCTCTAAGAAAGTAGAAGTAAAAAAGTAGTAAAAGCTTTACTCTTGCCTCCGAGAGTTTTCCTCTCCCGGTTTTCGGTACCAGGCAGCTTACACTAATTAGGACAAGATGTTTGAACTACCTCCACTTCTCCCTTCAAACCCTCCCTAAAAGAAGTGCCAATTTTCCACCTTCATCTATGCTTCTCAGAGCATGCCAAGCTACAGCCATTTCAGACATCTGGACTATGCCAATCTCATGGGCCAGAAATCCTCTACGCCAGAAAGGCTAGTGATGTGTATCCTAGTAAATGCCTATCTGTAAGGCCATGGAAATTAATCACTTCTTGGGGCGCATTGAAAATTATGGCAGAGGCTCTATTTCTTCCTTCTCCTCCTGAAGCAGAAGAAGACTCAGGTCTGTGCTATTCAAGTCTTGCTGATGACCACCGGAAGAACCTCTCCCTCTAGCTTTTGCCAAGTGTTCAGACTAGCAATTTTTTTGCGTGCCCCATGTGAGGAAGTTCAGAAGCCAGCCCTTTGAAAACTCCACACTGGAAAGAACAAAGTTAATCCTATATTTACACCATTCCCTAGCCTGCCCAATTTAGGAGTCATGAACCTGCTGTGAAATTTTCCAGAGATCTCTGCCAGACTGGGGGTAGGGGATAACATAAGTTAAAGGCAAAGATGAACTTTTCTTAGGCAAGTCCAGTGGAGTTGATAATTGCGGGGGGTAACAGTAAAATAAAATAAACATAAAAACATAAATGGAAATTGGTTGTTTGGAAATATTTTAAATCTAGTATTAAAGGGACTTAATAGGTATGATTATTTATAGGTATAGCTACGCAGGACAAAAGAGTTAATTTATATATAACTAAAATTGGCATAATGAATATGGTTCTTCATTTTGTACAGAAAACTTTTTAACGGGTTAATAGCTATAAGATATGGGGAGCAAAATTCATTATCAATGTGAAACTAGGGATAAAGCATTGTATTTATAAAATCATGGTATAGAGTGATGTGGTTAAAGTTTCTGATCAAGTTTTAAAAATTTTATTTGTTACTTTCCTCCCACTGAACCCGTCGCCCAAGAAAAAAAATTTGTACAAAAGGTAAAAGCTGTGAACAAACATTAGGTAACATCCAAAAACAAGGTAAATATCTCCTTACACACCATGATTTACAACTGTGCGGTTAGTGAAATAGGCTAAACGGTATTGCTATGTACTTACTCCCAACTGGGAACAAGTCAAAACACAGGTTATTTTATAAGGTAGGATTGGGGCTGGTAATTGGTGTGGTGCTCTTTCATTTGCATCAAAAGAGACTGCAAATTCCTGCTTTCTCCCTTTTACCTGGGCTTGGTCTCCAATGGGAAGTTGTTATTATTTTAATTATTTATTTATTATTTTTTTTGGTTACCCTGGTGGGTTGAACTCAGGGGGGCACTTGGACCAATGGGCCACCATCCCCCAAGCCCTTTTTATTTTTTTGTATTTTTATTAGAAGCAAGGGTCTCACTGAGTTTTACTAACGTGCATCGCCATTGCTGAGGCTGGCTTTGAACTCACGATCTATCCTGCCTCAGCCTCCCAAAAGTAGCTGGGTATTACAGGCGAATGCGCCACCGCGCCCGGACTCCATATGGGTAGTTTTATGCCCAGGTTTCATGTGTGAGTGAATAAAATGCCAAATATGCGCTGAAATCTAATCCCTCTGTTTTCACCTTCATACCACATGTTAAATTTGGAAAGTAAAACCATACCTGAACTTACTTTTCCTTTTTACTACATTTATGATGGAACTAACTTCTACCTTTCTTGGGATATTATGGTTTCTGTTATGAAAAAGCAAAGAATGGAACTGACTTTTTAAGAATATAAAACCTTATGTCCAAGCTCTCTGTTTAAACATTGGACTCTTAAGCTACATTTGTGAAAAATGAACATCTAGTGTTTTTTTATGGCCATAATACATGAGTACATACATTTCTATACATAATATGGATTTATATAAAATTTTTATAATTATAAAAAAATATTAACCTAGAGATAATTTTGAGTATGATTATTTTTCTGAAAGACAAATTCGTGAATTCGTTTGCATTGTGGGGGCTGGGAAGGAGAGTTTACTAAAAAACCACACCTGTGTGATCTGGTTTGAACTGGGTAATCTGTTCAAAATTAAATTCCTTTTTGATTGTCATCATAGATTGCTGTTGTCCACTGTAATACAACATTTATCATTTCCTTTTTGTTTGACACTTCACCATTTTTCTCTGGTAAGAATCTCTACTACTACATTTGAAGACAGCATGAACCTCAAACTTTGTCAAAAACTCCCCATCTATTCAAAAAATTTAAAATTGATCATATCTAATCTAATTATACATGAAGTTCTAATTAATGTTATTGCAATGAATATGCATAGTTTCAATCTTGTATTGTTTTTTCAATAATATAATATTCAATAAAAGGGAATTGCGTCAGGAAATAAATACACATAAAATAGTCCT
>JAKELJ010000546.1:0-22852 GCA_025594165.1 Tamias sibiricus
TGTTGCTGCCTGAAGCGCTTGGAGCAACGGAGCCGCGGGAAAAACTTCAGAAGCAAACTGGAGACAAACAGCTTTTTATTCTGATAACTTTTCTCTCTGGTTCTAACAACGACTAACACACGCCAAAAACACACCCTAAAATGGCGCTGACCCGATCAGCAATTCTCGGCCAAGTCACTCGAGATCCCGCAACAATCCCGTGAGACTACGGGTGGCGACAATGGCCAAATCTCCACGGCTCATAGTCAACTGCAATTCAAGTCAATCCCCAAACAGGGCTCCTGCATTTCCCCCTTTTTGTTTTAAAAGAGGTAATGCTCTAGGACGTCTATGTGCAACCAACATTCTTACCCCGTCATCGGATAATCAAGGCTGTGCCCTTGACTCCTGTCTTAGGTTGATATGTCGGCCACATGAGACTGTCCCGTGCGACTGTGCCTGTCTTAGGTTGTCCCCCTCTGGGGATCTTACCCGTCATTGGCTAACCAGCCATCCAATGGAGCCCTTTAGGATCGACTATATATGATGACTAACAGCCGTCCAAATTGTGAGGAGATGTTGCGGCTTTAAGGCAACAAGCCTTTTGGTGATGAGCCAAATTGCATAGCATATCAAATTGTTTAAACAAATCAGCTGCCCTAAGTTCCATCAAGTAACACACTGAATTCTCTAGACAAATACCCGCAAGGCATTGTCCCGTAAAGTCCCAAACAATGAAAGATCAAAATGTCCATTTGTTATAACATGTTGATGTAGGAGGCCCCATGCATGTAGAGCAGAGGCCACACTGTTGGTGAGGTTGTTTGATGTTTGAGCAGCAGACGTCTTTTTTTATGTTTAGACAATGCCACCGGCAAATCTTCAGGGCCCGCTACCTAGAAACTCAAGCATCAATTATTAAAGGAAAGGCAGTGCTATTGCAGCACTGAGTCAAGAGGCGAGTTGTCAAACTACAAAATAGAATAATTAGATTAGAAAATTAAAGTTGATTTTTGTTCACATACATCGCTGGTTGAGCTTTTACAAACATAAGTTGGAAAAATGTCATATTTAGAACAAAACAAAGAAAGACTGAGGGTAATTACTGCATTAAAGATAGATTAAAGAAAAGGTAAAGGCACTTGAGAGAAATAATTTTGTTAGCTGGAACCCTTGAGTCTCTGTATACAGAGCAATTTTTTACCTGTTGAGATAATTGAAATTAATGAGCTATTAAACAAATGAAGTTAATAACAAATAAACAATCTTAAGTCAAAACACCAAAATATCAGGTTATATAGCACTAGTCATATTGTTTGCTAAAGAGAAGTCCCAGGGACACCTATAAATCAAAATTGAAAGTACCTTCATTTATAAAATTATTTACCTAAATTGAATACTCTTAACCTAAAATGAATTAAAGTTATTTGGATCCATATATATATATATTTTTTTTCTTTTTCATAAGCGCTTTGTTCTTTGTGACGTCACACTGGACAGACGAACAAACATACAAACATATATTTGTGACGTCACATTAACATGAAATGTAGACAAATGTACAGACATAAAGACATGTATAAAAAAAAAAAAAAAAAAAATACAATTGTGTGCACACTAAAGAGAGATCTCCTCGTCCCGGCCGGGGGAAATGACACTTAAGTTGTGAAATATTTTGAAGGACTCTTTTGAGGGAATCATTCTATACCTTCATCTTGGTCCTCTTGATTTTGTACCTTTTTTTATTAATCTTGATTCTTCAATAACTTCATCTTGATCATTTTGATGTGGTACCTGTTTTATTAATCTAGATGGTATTATCCATATTGGAGAGGATTCGTCTTTTGGAAAAACACAAACAGATCCTCTTCCCCAAATTAATACTGGATCTGGACCCTTCCATGTACCTGAAAGAACATCCTTCCAGTAAACCAAAGGTTTATGTTGTTGGTGTGGATTCCAATGTCTGTCTCCAGCAGAATAACCATTAGAGTCTAAAGTTAAAAAATTTAAGGTAAACAGGGCAACTGCCAATCTGTCCTTAGGACTTTTCCAATTTCCTTCTTTTTGTTTTAATAACATAATTTTCAGTGTTCGGTTTGCTCTTTCAATAATGCCCTGACCCTGAGGATTGTATGGGATGCCTGTTTTATGGGATATATTGAATTTTGCGCAAAACTGTTTGAAAGATGAGGACGTATATGCGGGGCCATTATCTGTTTTAAGCATTTTGGGGATGCCCAATGCAGCAAAAGCTTGCAAACAATGAGATGTAACATCTTTAACTTTTTCTCCAGAATGTAAGGAAGCAAAAATCATGCCTGAGCATGTATCTATGGTCACATGAATAAATCGCAATTTTCCAAAACTTGGCTCATGAGTAACATCCATCTGCCACAAATGATTGGGCATTAATCCTCTAGGGTTAACTCCGAAATGAGGATTGGGCAAATGTGTCATACAAGATTTACAATCTTTTACAATTGTTCTGGCTTGCTCCTTTGTGATTTTAAACCTACGTTGCAAGTGTGGTGCCTGTTGACTATGAAAACTGGGAATGAAAAAAAAGGTAAGCTTTTTGTAGCGCTGAAAGTATAGAATACTGTTTTTAGTAAGTTCCATCAGCCTTTTTGATTACCTTCATAGAGGGGACCAGACAAATTAGTATCGAGTCTCTAATATGGCCTACTAATAGAGGTTCTTTTCTTGCCCACAAAAGTTTTTGTATTTGATAAAACAATTTAAAGCTGGAGTATGAGGTGCTATTGGTCCCTGCTAACTCTAATTTTGGACGGCTTTGTACAAATATAGTTGCATATCTGAAAAAATGTTTACGGGCTGGTCCCTAAAATTTTTCCAGAGCTCTTACCACAGCGCTTCCAGTTTACCACTAGTTGAGCTGATTTGTGTGCAGTTTATGTAATCATATTTTCTTTTTTAGTGACTACTAGTAGCAGTAACCATTGGAGGACCCATCTGTAAATACATTAAATGCATTAGGAAAGGTAGATTTTTTATTACCAGTGGAAATATAATAGATGAATTAATACAAAAAGATAATATATGGGACTTAGGAAGATGATTATCAAAATTTGCAGAAGTAGAGCATTTAGCTATAGCCCAATCATTAATCATTGAAGCATAAGTATTCATCTGTGAATGATGAATAGGGAGTAATAATAGGTAGCCAAGGGTGAATGCCAAATATTTTAGTAGAAGTCTTAAGTTCTTGAAGAATAAGATTTAGCCACCATGGAGGTATAAGATTCCAATTATACTTTTATGAGAGACGGGCAAATGTATCCATAATAAAGGCCCTTGTTTGCCAAAATAACTCCTGTGGGTGTATATTGTGAAGAAATAATAATCAACATCAGCGGGTTGAAATGGATAAATCAAATCTCTCACACTGAGCTCCTTCGATGGCTTTTTCTACTAATTTTAAAGCTTTCCTAGCATCAGGAGTCAATGTTCGTGTGAAGGATGGATCAGGATCTCCACGAAGGATGTCAAATAAAGGTTTTAGTTTTGCCAGGAGTGAGATTTAGTGTAGGGCGAAGCCAATTATGTCGCCCATAGTTTTTTTGGAAATCATTGAGGGTGGTCAAATGTTCTTTCTCTTATTACAAATTTTTTGGGGTCTAACAAAGTATCCATGATTTTAAATCCTAAATATAATATGGAGATCTGGAATTGAACTTTTTTCTTCTGCTATATATAATCCATAATTTTTTAAATTTTTCTACCACATCACTGAATATATTTAAAAAAGATTTTTTGAATAGGGTTGGCCAATAAAATATCATCCATGTATTTTAGACACACATGGTTAGGATATTTAATTTTAATGGGTTGGATAGCCATGTCCACATATATTTGGCATATGGTGGGCTATTAGCCATATCCCTGTGGTAAAACCTACCCATTGGTATCTCTGATCATGAGCCAATTAAATGTTCATAGAAGGAACGGAAACAGCAAACCTGGGGCATCCAGAAGGATGTAGGGGAAATAGGAAAAGAAGCAATCCTTTATATCAAGAGTAATAAGATGGAAATTTTTTGGAATAGCTACGGGACTATGAAGTCCAGTGAGATTTTAGGGCCCCATAACTTGCATGAGGGGTGGTTTTATTGATTTGTCCTAAGATCATGTAACAATCGCCATTTTCCTGACTTTTTTCTTGATCACAAATATGGGGGAATTCCAGGGAGAGGTGGAAGGTTCTATATGACCTGCTTCTAATATGTAACCTGAACTAATTGGTGGGCCGCTTGTAATTTCTCTTTAGATAGGGGCCACTGAGGGACCCACACTGGCTTATCAGAAAAGCCATGGTATTTTCAAAATTATATTCTCAGTGGCCCCGAAAAAAAATATCTTTTTTCCTTTATGACAATGATTAATTTTAAGGTTAAGATTACTCTGTACTTTTTGAGAATGAGTTCTTTTATGTTCAGATTACCCTGTAGGTTTTTCACATTTAACATGCTGCAGGCTTGGTTGCAAGGTGTAACTCCCCATTTGTTGCAAAATATCTCTTCCCCATAAAGAAAACCGTAGATTAGTGTAAAACATAAGGCTGAAATGTTTCCTTTATGGCCTCAACATCCTCCCATTTTAATATTACTGCACATTTTATCTGGGAGGTTATTATATCCCAAGCCTCATTAAACTGTTGAAGCTTTTTGCAGAGGCCAGTGCTTGGGCCATCCGGCGTAAATTAATAATGGAAGAGTCAGCTCTTCAGTATCTATTATCCCTCCATTTCTATCTCCTTGATTTTTATTTTACACATAGGCCTCCTTGAACAGTCTCGAACCCAGCAAGCCATGGGGACTTGAGTCAGTGGAACAAAATCCTCTATTGTTCCCTTCTTGAGGCATACCCATTTTAAATGAATTATGTAAATTGGGAAGGAGAAGCAACTGAGCAATTCTAATCTCCTTGATTAACAGAACGTTACACTTTGGGGTGAGCTAAGCATTATTTTTATTTCTTCCCTTTGTAGTCTGAGATTATTAACACCTGGGGTACACTTGCAACCTAATAAGCTTTTTAGGACTACGCCCGATAATAAAGTGCCTACAGTCCCTGAGGGAAGAGGTCCCCTGACTCCTGTGGGAATCAGCTTGAACCCCCTATTTCAGGTGATAACACTATTCGGGCGGTGGAACAGAGGTCTAATCCTGCATTTCCTTCTTGTTCCTCTGGCGAGGGACTGGAATGGTAGTAGGGATTGTGTCGGGGAAGCATCTGAGTGGATCTTGAGGATACTCCTTCTGCAATGCCCCGTACATTTGTGGGCCCCCGTGGTTACTGGGCCCCGTGCCAACCCGTTTTTTGAATTCCTGAACAAAGGATTTCCATGGATGTCAAATTTTTGAATAGCATTTATTGGCCCTATGATTTTCCCTTTTTTACACCTGGGGCAGCGGCCTGGAGGCACGGTATGAGCTTGATCTTATTTCTCTTTTGGGATTTTGCCTAGAATTGCCTGATTGATTATGATAATTTTGCCTGGAATATCCTGAATGATTATAATGTCTACATTTAGCCTTTGTGAAATATTCAAGAGGAAGCACCTCTCATTGAGGCTGCAATCACATTTCCAGTGACAAAGGCCCATTTATATCTTTACATAGTTGTATATATACCGGAAAGATCCTTTTAGTTTCTCCATTGCCTGATGGCTGCTTGGCACCATTTATTTTTGCAATTTCATAAGCTAATTGAACAACTAATGGCATAGCTTGGTCAACATCGGCAAACACACTACCTGCAGTTTCTCAAAAGTCGATCAGCAAAGTCGGCATACCCGCGGCATCATTAAGTCCTTATGAATCACTTTTGACAAGCTAACCCAGTAGATCCCCAGGTCCTTGTACAGTTTTCCATGCCTACTAATGTAGCTGCATATTATCTGAGCATATATATCTGAGTCATAAATCTGTTTGAGCCTGTAAGTCTGCGAATTGCCCTTCTCCTGTGAAGCATGTCTATAATTATAGTTTTCAAACCCTGCAGCCGCGTTTCTTTTAGCCGTTTCTATACAAAGTCTTGGAATTGCGATCGCCAAACCAATGAATTGCCCCCCGCATTAATGTTGCTTTACATAGACTTTTCCATTCTGAGGGGTATAAGCAAAAAGGTGTTAAGGGACTATCCAGCATACACAACGTGAAAGGAGCTGGGTGCCCATAAGTCATTACTGCCTCTTTGAGATTTTTTATTGTTTTGAAATCTACTGACTGATGGACACTCTGTCCATTTTTTCTTTTCAAATGCTGGCTGTTCCCAATGTATCTGTGAGTTGTCCCACGAGAGCGCATAAGCGATCAGAAAAGACTTTTTATTTCTGTTTCTAGGTTATGCAAATGCCTAGTAATACCCTTCATATTTTCTGTAATGGATTCCACCCATGGGGGAGTAGTCACTTCCACAAGTGACTCCTCTGCCTGACAGACCTTTTATTCTCGGTCTTTTTTAATATTCTTTTTCCTCATTTTCTCAGGAATCACTTTTACTAGATTCCTCACCACTGCTAATCTTCACTGACAGCAATATCCAAGAGGCCCAGGTTCCCAGTGAGAGCAAGTATCCTTCATCTTTTCGCCAATAACTCCCGAATAGCTTTAATAGCTTGAATTTTTGTCATTTTTGGGTCTCTTCTAATACTCCTCTTTTACTGGTCTCATTGGCCCAGTGGAATCTACACTTTTTTGATCACTTTCACTTTTGTCTATATACTCCCTCACTGGGAGGAGAACAGAGTCAGGTATATCAAGGAGTCTTTAGCATAGCCTCTATCACTTGGAAATTCAGTTATATTCGAACGCCCATCTTTAGAGACCTTTCAGTTCGTTACCTGTCCGTATCCGAGATTCCCCGTAACGGGCCGCCACCTGTTGCTGCCTGAAGCGCTTGGAGCAACGGAGCCGCGGGAAAAACTTCAGAAGCAAACTGGAGACAAACAGCTTTTTATTCTGATAACTTTTCTCTCTGGTTCTAATAACGACTAACACACGCCAAAAACACACCCTAAAATGGCGCTGACCCGATCAGCAATCTCGGCCAAGTCCACTCACTCGAGATCCCGCAACAATCCCGTGAGACTACGGGTGGCGACAATGCCCAAATCTCCACGGCTCATAGTCAACTGCAATTCAAGCCAATCCCCAAACAGGGCTCCTGCATTTCCCCCTTTTTGTTTTAAAAGAGGTAATGCTCTAGGACGTCTATGTGCAACCAACATTCTTACCCGTCATCCGGATAATCAAGGCTGTGCCCTTGACTCCTGTCTTAGGTTGATATGTCGGCCACATGAGACTGTCCCGTGCGACTGTGCCTGTCTTAGGTTGTCCCCCTCTGGGGATCTTACCCGTCATTGGCTAACCAGCCATCCAATGGAGCCCTTTAGGATCGACTATATATGATGACTAACAGCTGTCCAAAATTGTGAGGAGATGTTGCGGCTTTAAGGCGACAAGCCTTTTTTTGGTGATTAGCCAAATTGCATAGCATATCAAATTGTTTAAACAAATCAGCTGCCCTAAGTTCCATCAAGTAACACACTGAATTCTCTAGACAAATACCCGCAAGGCATTGTCCCGTAAAGTCCCAAACAATGAAAGATCAAAATGTCCATTTGTTATAACATTTTGATGTAGGAGGCCCCATGCATGTAGAGCAGAGGCCACACTGTTGGTGAGGTTGTTTGATGTTTGAGCAGCAGGGATGCTTGAGCAGCTGTAGCACAGTCTTTTTTTATGTTTAGACAATGCCACCGGCAAATCTTCAGGGCCCGCTACCTAGAAACTCAAGCATCAATTATTAAAGGAAAGGCAGTGCTATTGCAGCACTGAGTCAAGAGGCGAGTTGTCAAACTACAAAAAAATAGAATAATTAGATTAGAAAATTAAAGTTGATTTTTGTTCACATACATCGCTGGTTGAGCTTCTACAAACATAAGTTGGAAAAATGTCATATTTAGAACAAAACAAAGAAAGACTTAGGTAAATTACTGCATTAAAGATAGATTAAAGAAAAGGTAAAGGCACTTGAGAGAAATAATTTGTTAGCTGGAACCCTTGAGTCTCTGTATACAGAGCAATTTTTTACCTGTTGAGATAATTGAAATTAATGAGCTATTAAACAAATGAAGTTAATAACAAATAAACAATCTTAAGTCAAAACACCAAAATATCAGGTTATATAGCACTAGTCATATTGTTTTGCTAAAGAGAAGTCCCAGGGACACCTATAAATCAAAATTGAAAGTACCTTCATTTATAAAATTATTTACCTAAATTGAATACTCTTAACCTAAAATGAATTAAAGTTATTTGGATCCATATATATATATATATTTTTTCTTTTTCATAAGCGCTTTGTTCTTTGTGACGTCACACTGAACAGACGAACAAACATACAAACATATATTTGTGATGTCACATTAACATGAAATGTAGACAAATGTACAGACATAAAGACATGTATAAAAAGAAAAGAAAAAAAATACAATTGTGTGCACACTAAAGAGAGATCTCCTCGTCCCGGCCGGGAGGAATGACACTTAAGTATTGTGAAATATTTTGAAGGACTCTTTTGAGGGAATCATTCTATACCTTCATCTTGGTCCTCTTGATTTTGTACCTTTTTTATTAATCTTGATTCTTCAATAACTTCATCTTGATCATTTTGATGTGGTACCTTTTTATTAATCTAGATGGTATCCATATTGGAGAGGATTCGTCTTTTGGAAAAACACAAACAGATCCTCTTCCCCAAATTAATACTGGATCTGGACCCTTCCATGTACCTGAAAGAACATCCTTCCAGTAAACCAAGGTTTATGTTGTTGGTGTGGATTTCCAATGTCTGTCTCCAGCAGAATAACCATTAGAGTCTAAAGTTAAAAAAAAATTTAAGGTAAACAGGGCAACTGCCAATCTGTCCTTAGGACTTTTCCAATTTCCTTCTTTTTGTTTTAATAACATAATTTTCAGTGTTCGGTTTGCTCTTTCAATAATGCCCTGACCCTGAGGATTGTATGGGATGCCTGTTTTATGGATATATTGAATTTTGCGCAAAACTGTTTGAAAGATGAGGACGTATATGCGGGGCCATTATCTGTTTTAAGCATTTTGGGGATGCCCAATGCAGCAAAAGCTTGCAAACAATGAGATGTAACATCTTTAACTTTTTCTCCAGAATGTAAGGAAGCAAAAATCATGCCTGAGCATGTATCTATAGTCACATGAATAAATCGCAATTTTCCAAAACTTGGCTCATGAGTAACATCCATCTGCCACAAATGATTGGGCATTAATCCTCTAGGGTTAACTCCGAAATGAGGATTGGGCAAATGTGTCATACAAGATTTACAATGTTTTACAATTGTTCTGGCTTGCTCCTTTGTGATTTTAAACCTACGTTGCAAGGTGGTGCTGTTGACATGAAACTGGGAATGAAATAAAGTAGCTTGTTGTAGCGCTGAAAGTATAAATACTGTTTTTGTAAGTTCATCAGCCTTTTGATTACCTTCATGGAGGGGACCAGGCAAATTAGTATGTGCTCTAATATGGCCTACGAATAGAGGTTCTTTTCTTGCCCACAAAAGTTTTTGTATTTGATAAAACAATTTAAAGGCTGGAGTATGAGGTGCTATTGGTCCTGCTAACTCTAATTTTGGGACGGCTTGTACAATATAGTGGCTATCTGAAAAAATGTTTACGGGCTGGTCCCTAAAATTTTCCAGAGCTCTTACCACAGCTTCCAGTTCCACTAGTTGAGCTGATTTGTGTGCAGTTATGTAAGTCATATTTTCTTTTTTTAGTGACTACTGTAGCAGTACCATTTGAGGACCCATCTGTAAATACAATAAATGCATTAGGAATAGGTTGATTTTTTATTACCTGTGGAAATATAATAGGATGATTAATACAAAAAGATAATATAGGGACTTAGGAAGATGATTATCAAAATTTGCAGAAGTAGAGCATTTAGCTATAGCCCAATCATTATCATTGAAGCATAAGTATTCAATCTGTGATGATGAATAGGGAGTAATAATAGTAGCAGGGTGAATGCCAAATATTTTAGTAGAAGTCTTAAGTCCTTGAAGAATAAGTTTAGCCACCATGGAGGTATAAGATTCAATTATACTTTTAGGAGAGACGGGCAAATGTATCCATAATAAAGGCCCTTGTTGCCAAAATACTCCTGTGGGTGTATATTGTGAAGAAATAATAATCAACATCAGCGGTTGAGTTAAATCAAATCTATCACAATGAGCTCCTTCGATGGCTTTTTCTACTAATTTTAAAGCTTTCCTAGCATCAGGAGTCAATGTTCGTGGTGAAGATGGATCAGGATCTCCACGAAGGATGTCAAATAAAGGTTTTAGTTGGCCAGTAGTGAGATTTAGTGTAGGGCGAAGCCAATTAATGTCTCCCAGTAGTTTTTGGAAATCATTGAGGGTGGTCAAATGTTCTTTCTTTATTAAAATTTTTTGGGGTCTAACAAAAGTATCCATGATTTAAATCCTAAATATAATATGGGAGATCTGGTTTGAACTTTTTCTCTGCTATATATAATCCATATTTTTTTAAATTTTCTACCACATCACTGAATATATTAAATAAGATTTTTTTGATTAGGGTGGGCCAATAAAATATCATCCATGTAATGTAGACACATGAGGTTTGGATATTTATTTTTAATGGGTTGGATAGCCTTGTCCACATATATTTGGCATATGGTGGGGCTATTAGCCATTCCCTGTGGTAAAACCTTCCATTGATATCTCTGATCAGGGCCATTATTGTTCATAGAAGGAACGGAAAAAGCAAACCTGGGGCATCCAGAGGATGTAGGGGAATAGAAAAGAAGCAATCCTTTATATCAAGAGTAATAAGATGGAAATTTTTTGGAATAGCTACGGGACTAGGAAGTCCAGGTTGAGTAGGCCCCATAACTTGCATGGTTTTATTGATTTGTCTAAGATCATGTAACAATCGCCATTTTCCTGACTTTTTCTTGATCACAAATATGGGGAATTCCCAGGGAGAGGTGGAAGGTTCTATATGACCTGCTTCTAATTGTTCCTGAACTAATTGGTGGGCCGCTTATAATTTCTCTTTAGATAGGGGCCACTGAGGGACCCACACTGGCTTATCAGAAAGCCATGGTATTTTCAAAATTATTTTCTCAGTGGCCCCGAAAAAAAATATCTTTTTCCTTTATGACAATGATTACTTTTAGGGTTAAGATTACTCTGTACTTTTTGATAATGAGTTCTTTTATGGTTAAGATTACCCTGTAGGTTTTCACATTTAACATCTGCAGGCTTGGTTGCAAGGTGTACTCCCATTTGTTGCAAAATATCTCTTCCCCATAAAGTAACCGGTAGATTAGGTAAAACATAAGGCTGAAATGTTCCTTTATGGCCTTCATCATCCTCCCATTTTAAATTACTGCACTTTTATCTGGGAGGTTATTATATCCCAAGCCTCTTAAACTGGTTTGAAGCTTTTTGCAGAGGCCAGTGCTGGGCCATTGGCGTAAATTAAATAATGGAAGAGTCAGCTTCCAGTATCTATTAATCCCTCCATTTCTATTCCTTGGATTTTTATTTTACACATAGGCCTCCTTGAACAGTCTCGAACCCAGCAAGCCATGGGACTTGAGTCAGTGGAACAAAATCCTCTATTGTTCCCTTCTTGAGGCATACCCATTTTAAATGAATTATGTAAATTGGGAAGGAGAAGCAACTGAGCAATTCTATCTCCTTGATTAACAGAACTTACACTTTGGGGTGAGCTAAGCATTATTTTTTATTTCCCCTTTGTAGTCTGAGTTTATTACACCTGGGGTCACTTGCAAACCTAATAAGCTTTTAGGACTACGCCCGATAATAAGTCCTACAGTCCCTGAGGGAAGAGGTCCCCTGACTCCTGTGGGAATCAGTTGAACCCCCATTTCAGGTGTTAACACTATTCGGGCGGTGGAACAGAGGTCTAATCCTGCATTTCCTCTTGTTCCTCTGGCGAGGGAGTGGATGGGTAGTAGGGATTGTGTCGGGGAAGCATCTGAGTGGATGCTTGAGGATACTCCTTCTGCAATGCCCCGTACATTTGTGGGCCCCGGGGTACTGGGCCCCGTGCCCCGTTTTTTGAATTCCTGAACAAAGGATTTCCATGGATGTCAAATTTTGAATAGCATTTATTGGCCCAATGATTTCCCTTTTTACACCTGGGGCAGCGGCCTGGGGCACGGTATGAGCTTGATCTTATTTCTCTTTTGGGATTTTTGCCTAGAATTGCCTGATTGATTATGATAAATTTTGCCTGGAATATCCTGATTGATTATAATGTCTACGTTTAGCCTTTGTGAAAATTTCAAGAGGAAGCACCTCTCATTGAGGCTGCAATCACATTTCCTGTGACAAAGGCGCCATTTATATCTTTACATAGTTGTATATATACGGAAAGATCCTTTTTAGTTCTCCATGGCCTGATGGCTGCTTGGCACCATTTATTTGCATTTTCATAAGCTAATTGAACAACTAATGGCATAGCTTGGTCAACATCTGCAAACACACTACCTGCAGTTCTCAAAAGTCGATCAGCAAAGTCGGCATACGGCTCATTAGGTCCTTGAATCACTTTTGACAAGCTACCTTGTAGATCCCCAGGTCCTTGTACAGTTTTCCATGCCTCTAAGGTAGCTGCATTTATCTGAGCATATATATCTGAGTCCATAATCTGTTTGAGCCTGTAAGTCTGCGAATTGCCCTTCTCCTGTGAGCATGTCTATATTATAGTTTTCAAACCCTGCAGCCGCGTTTCTTTTAGCCGTTTCTATACAAAGTTCTTGGAATTGCGATCGCCAAACCAAGAAATTGCCCCCCCGCTTAATGTTGCTTTACATAGACTTTTCCAGTCTGAGGGGGTTAAGCTAAAGGTGTTAAGGGACTCCAGCATACTCAACGTGAAAGGAGCTTGGGGCCCATAAGTCATTACTGCCTCTTTGAGATTTTTTTATTGTTTTGAAATCTACTGACTGATGGACACTCTGTCCATTTTTCTTTTCAAATGCTGGCGGTTCCCAATGTATCTGTGAGTTGTCCTCGAGAGCGCATAAGCGATCAGAAAGACTTTTTATTTCTGTTTCTAGGGTATGCAAATGCCTAGTAATACCCTTCATATTTTCTGTAATGGATTCCACCCATGGGGGAGTAGTCACTTCCACAAGTGACTCCTCTGCCTGACGGACCTTTTTCTCGGTCTTTTTAAATTTCTTTTTCCTCATTTTCTCAGGATCACTTTTACTAGATTCCTCACCACTGCTAATTTCACTGACAGCAATATCCTGAGGCCCAGGTTCCAGTGAGAGCAAGTATCCTTCAGCTTTCGCCAATAACTCCCGAATAGCTTTAATAGCTTGGATTTTTGTCATTTTTGGTCTCTTCTAATACTCTCTTTACTGGTCTCAGTTGGCCCAGTGGAATCTACACTTTTTTGATCACTTTCACTTTTGTCTATATACTCCTCACTGAGAACAGAGTCAGGTATATCAAGGAGTCTTTGCATAGCCTCTATCACTTGGATTCAGTTATATTCGAACCCATCTTTAGAGACCTTTCAGTTCTTACCTGTCCGTTCCGAAGTTCCCCGTACGGCCGCCACCTGTTGCTGCCTGAAACGCTTGGAGCAACGGAGCCGCGGGAAAACCTTCAGAAGCAAACTGGAGACAAACAGCTTTTTATTCTGATAAACTTTTCTCTCTGGTTCTAATAACGACTAACACACGCCAAAAACACACCCTAAAATGGCGCTGACCCGATCAGCAATCTCGGCCAAGTCACTCGAGATCCCGCAACAAATCCCGTGAGACTACGGGTGGCGACAATGGCCAAATCTCCACGGCTCATAGTCAACTGCAATTAAAGTCAATCCCCAAACAGGGCTCCTGCACACTCCAGGGGGGCTCTCTCTACCCCCCACTCTATTTAAGCCACCCCCGGACTGAAACCGCTCTCTGTTCGTGCTTGTTCCTGTCCTTGTCCTCTGTAAGCTGCCTGGTACCCGAAACCCAGGAAAAAATCTCGGAGGCAGAGTTAAGCTTTTACTACTTTTACTTCTACTTTCTTAGAGAGAGCTTAGAGAGGGAAAGAAAGATTTTTCTTCTTAGCTTAGAGAGAAAGAAAGATAGAGCTTCTTGTCTTCTTAGAGAGCTTAAGATTAGAGCTTCTTTCTTCTCTCTTCTTTCTTCCTTCTTTCTTCTGTCTTCTGTCTTCCTCAGGAAACTCGGCCTAACTCTGACCAGTCATTACTTCTTCTATCTGGTTTCTCTTCTGTCTTCTATCTGGTTTAACCGCTCTGCCTATGTTCTGGCCGCTCTGATTCTTCTGACCGACCGAGTGACTACCCGACTGACCGAATGAATTCGTTCTCCTAACTCGGACCGCTTTCACCCGGTTATATACCTTTGCGGGTGCCTACAGGTGCGTCACATACATATCAGGTGGAACTTATGGCTTCCAGCTAGCTGCAACAGCCCTTCCTGATTAGGGCTCCTTCATATTCCTTCCCTTTAGTTTAAAAAGGTGCTTTAATTCTATATTTTCTCTATTTTTATTTTCTCTATTTTCTTTTATTTTCTTGTCCCTACCTAGCTTTTCACCTTTTATTTTTGAAAGGGTGGATATTTGAGCCCTTTTTAAGAAGGTGCTGTGGCTTTAAGGAAGCCTACTGCTGAGGAGCAGCTAACGCACTTAGTTAAGCACACAACTGCATAAGCGGCTTTGACTTTTTTTTTTTTTTTTTCTCTTTATTTTTATGGCTTTTTTTTGCCAAAGCTCAATGGCTTTCTATTTTCTTTTAAGCTCATGGCTTTTTTCTTTATGGCTTTTTGCTAAAGCTCAAGGCTTTTTCTCTGTATAGCTTTTCTGGCTTCTTTATTTTTTATGGCTTTTGGCCGGCTACTCTGCTTCGGCTTTCTTTTGGCCGGCTCGCTTCGGCTTTTCGCTGGCTACTCTGCTTCGGCTTTACTCTGCTTCAGCTTTTGGCCAGCTACTCTGCTTCGGCTTAATTCTTAACTGGCTTCAACTGAGTCAGAGGCTATGCTACTTGTTTCTACTCTTTTTGCTGGTCTCAACTGAGTCTGAGGCTATGCTTTTTTGTTGCTCTTATTTCTTAGCTTTTCTTCTCTGCCTGCCGAGCCCCCCGGACGGACCATCATTTGTAAGCTGCCTGGTACCGAAAACCAGGCAGAAAAACTCTCGGAGGCAGAGTTAAGCTTTTACTACTTTTACTTCTACTTTCTTAGAGAGAGCTTAGAGAGGGAAAGAAAGATTTTTCTTCTTAGCTTAGAGAGAAAGAAAGATAGAGCTTAGCTTCTTGTCTTCTTGTCTTCTTGTAGAGAGAAAGAAAGATAGAGCTTAGCTTAGAGTAAGATTAGAGCTTCTTTCTTCTCTCTTCTTTCTTCCTTCTTCTTTCTTCTGTCTTCTGTCTTCTGTCTTCTGTCTTCCTCAGGAGCCTCGGCCTAACTCTGACCAGTCATTACTTCTTCTATCTGGTTTCTCTTCTGTCTTCTATCTGGTTTAACCGCTCTGCCTATGTTCTGGCCGCTCTGATTCTTCTGATTTCCGACCGAGGTGACTACCCGACTGACCGAATGAATTCGTTCTCCTAACTCGGACCTCTTTCACCCGGTTATATACCTTCAGGTTTGCGGGTGCCTACAGGTGCGTCACATACATATCAGGTGGAACTTATGGCTTCCAGCTAGCTGCAACAGCCCATCCTGATTAGGGCTCCTTCAGTCCTCCCTTCCCTTTTCCTTGTCCTTTTGTCCCCTACCACGCCATGTGGTACCCCAAATAAAACCATCCCTTTCTACCATGGCGTTCCGGAGTAACTTCTTGTCCTAATAATTTTCTAACACCCTGGGGAATCTGTCGCCATGGAGGAGAGAAGGCCTGCTGCAGACCTGAGGCCTGACCTCCCTCTTCCTTTGGATCTTCACCCTGTATGTCAGCAGAAGGGAACCTGTCCTGCTGGCCTGAGTGGTCTTCTTCAAGAATTTGCAAGGCTCGGGCAGGAGCCCCACAGCTGCAGATGATCACGACGTGCTGGGGGAGTGTGATCCCTAGAAGGATACGCTGAGTCCTGCCCACACACAGGTGAGCGTGAACTCACCTGGACACAGGAATTTGCAGATGACATAGTTCAGATAGGAGGGAAAGGTGGTTGGGGGACTCCCCAGTCCAGGACTGCTGGTGAGAGGAGGAGGCAGACACAGGGAGGACGGGCAGGGGGGCAGCTGGAGGTGAGAGTGGAGGCTGTGTCTGAAGACCATGGAGCAGGAGGGTGTGAGGGGTCCAGAGGCTGGGAGTGGTGTGCAGAGGCCACCCAGGGTGCAGTTGCAGCCCTGCCAGTGGAGCATGTCCTAGAGAACCACCAGGTAGGACATGGCCTCTGGGTGACAGCCCTGTCCTGACACCTGGAGTCCTCAGCCAGCTGGGACCTGAGGTCCCAGCCCTCGGGAGGCCAGGCAGGGGCACCATGAGCCCCAGAGCTGGAACCAGCCTGGAGGACTTGCAAGACCCCTCTCAACAAAATGTAGCCCTAGGAGGGCAGAGCTGTGGGAAGCTCTTGTCACAAAGTAACAAGGATCCTCGGAGGGAAAGAGCAGCGGGAACCTCCTGGAGGCCAAGCCTGTCTGGCACATGGGGAGCTGATGATCCAGGAGGGAAGCTCTTGTCCAGCTCCCCAGCCGCCTGAGGTGACCATGCAGGGCTCTCACACATCAGTCACCCACCTTGAGGCGTGCTGCGAAGACAATGCGAGGAGCAGACACACAGGCCAGGGGAAGCAGCGAAAGGAGGGGAAAGCTCTATCCTGTGTGTGTGGGTGTTAACCTGTGGCACGGTGTGAACACACACATACCCGAACACACACACACTCACATGCACACAAAATCTCTCAAAATAGAGAAAAGCAAAAAAAAAAAAATCATAAAATACAATGACATAATATTCGAAGGAATGTAAAAATGCAAAAACATTTAAAGAAAGAAGAGTATGACCATTAAAAATGTTGGGAATAGAGATGCGGAAAAAGACAAAAGAAAAGAAAAATAATAGAGAAAAAACCCTTATTGATTGTTTTTGGGTGTTGTTTTGTTTCATCTTATTCCAGGTAGTTTTTATTTGAAGATACAAGCCACATAGACTACCAACGCCCCCTTCCCTCCAGTCCCTTCCACTCCATCACACATAGGATAAAAATCCAGTTTCAGAAAAATAACAGAAGAAGAGTACATATAAGTGGTAATTAAAACATCTAATTTTTGAAAACATCTAATTTTTAAAAAATCTAATTTTTAAAATTATTTTCCAATCTGATTTAAATTATCCAATTTTTAAAAGTTAGAATATTTTTAATAGAATATCTAATTTTAAAAAGTCAGTCTCTCTCGCTGTTCTGCTCTGTATGACTGTGCAAACACGCAGAACCCCTCCAGGATGGGGGGCAAGCTCTCCAGGTGCAACTGAGAGGATGGAGCAGAAAGTTCCCCTTGTCCAAAAGTCAAGCGTGAAGACCGTGGTGCCACCGTCTACCTGCGTCTGCAGCAAGGTCCCAGGAGGAACTCCGCAGCACCCTCCCAAGCCGTGACCTGGAGCACCTGGTGACCTCGGGACGTGCTCTTAGGAGTTGGGACCTATTTTTCTCCGTGGTCCTCCTGAGCCTGAGGTTTCAGCTCACGTCAGCATCAGACCCCGCGTCGCTGCAGCTCTCAGCTCCTCCAGCAGAGCCGACCCCACGCGGCCCCTGGAGCCTACCTGCCCTCTGGGTGTGATGCAGCTTCCCACACACAGCGACACTGCTCTCCACACAAGGCCACTCCGTCCTAACTGTGACACAGCTCGTCCCAGGAGACACGCTGCAGGGGACCTGTGCCGTCCACAGCACCAGGAACATGCCCTTGTCCCCTTGCCTGCGCAGCCTGTGCGCCCAGCCACACCCTGGCCTCTGGCCTCTGAGCCCTTCTAATGCCTGCAGCTTTCCCACGCTGCGGCTCTGGGGACTTGGGGGTGCTCACTGCTGAGCTTCTTGGCTTCTCTCCCAGTCCTTCTCTCTTGGGGAGCTGCCTTCTGCCTCTTTCTTCTCCCGGGATTCACTCTTCTTTTGCTCCCTGTGCCACGTTTCTTTAATGTCTTCGTCTGTGATTCAAAATAATGTCCCACCTCTCATCTCTTTTTGTGAATCTCCATGAATGGTAGGAAATGGCTCTGTTCCTACTGTCATCAAAGCCTTTGGGCCTGTTTGGAATGGTTTCTCTTTGGTTCCATGTCCCGGAACATCATTTCCTCTCGATCTGAGACCATCCCTGTGTTTCCCTGGTCACCCCCAAGGACGTGGTGCAAACACCACTGCCGCCTGGTCACCCCTGTCGCTGCCTGAAGCGGAAGTCGCTTGGAGCAGCGAACGCCACAGGAAAATTCGGAGGCAGGATGAAAATGAAAAAAGGTCTTTTATTCTTCTCCTCTCTCCAGCTCCAGCAATCACTCCAAATGCTCTAACTCCAACCACCACCTTCTTCTTCCCACACACACTAACGAACCTCACCCAGTTATATACATATAGCTTTAACAAGGACACGTGCTTACAGCTCGAGCTTACAGGTGCGTCACGCAGTGTTCACGGGCATACAAAGATTCTTTGAATAATGTATCAACGTCAGGTGGAAACTAGAACATCTTTTATGGCTCTCAGCTAACCGCAATCTTTAGCTATCTCCTTGATTATAGGCTCCTTCATTTCCCCCTTTTAGTTTTTTAAAAGAGGGGATGTTCTAGGACGTCCATGTGCAACCGACATTCTTACCCGTCATGGGAGTCTAGGCTGTCCTGACTCCTGGCTTAGGTTGACATGCCGGCCACATTAGACTGTCCCCGTGCGACTGTGCCGTGTCTTAGGTTGTCCCCCTCTGGGGATCTTACCCGTCATAGGCTAACCAGCCATCCAATAGAGCCCTTCAGGATCGACTGTGTGTTGACTAACAGCCGTCCAATTTTTAGGAGATGCTGCGGCTTTAAGGCGGCAAGCCTACTGCTGACGAGCCAAGTTTCCATAGCGTATCAAGTTCTTTAAGCCAATCAGCTGCCCTTAGTTTTTCATCAAGTAACGCACTGAGTTCTCTTAGACAAATACCCGCAAGGCATTGTCCCGCAATGTCCCAAAATAATGGAAAATCAAAATGTCCATAAGTTATAACACATAGATTCAGGAGGCCCCATGCATGCAGAGCAGAGGCCACACTGCTGGTGAGGTTGTTGATGCTTGAGCAGCAGGGATGCTTGCAGCGACCGCGGTCCCTGCAGTTGTAGCAGCAGCCGTCTTTTTTATGTCTAGACATTTCTACCGGCAAAATCTTCAGGGCCCGCTACCTAAAAACTCAAGCATCCATTATTAAGGGAAAGGCAGTGCTATTCCAGCACTGAGATCAAAAGGTGAGCTGTCAAACTAAAAAAAAAGAATTATTAGAGTAGAAAATAAAAGTTGATCTCTGCTCACACACATTGCTGCTTAAGCTCCCACAAACATAAGCTGGCAAAATATCACATTCAGAAATAATCAAAGAGAAACTGAGGGTGTTTACTGCATTAAAGATAAAGAAAAGCTAAAGGCATTTTGGAAAAATAATTTGTTAGCTGGAATCCTCGAGTCTCTATATACACAGCAATCCTATACCTGTTGAAATAATTCAAATTAATCAGCTACTAAACAAATGAAGTCAATAACAAATAAATGATCCTCTGTCGGAACACCAAAAATATCAGGTTATATAACATTAAACATATTCACAGCTGAAGAGAAGTCCCAGAGACAACTATAAATCAAAATTGATTATCATTATAATTGATTATCTAAAAATATTCTGAACTTATATAAATATCTATTTATCTATCTATCTATTGATTATCAAATTAGAATATTCTAAGCTTAAATGAATTAACGTTATTTGTTATTTGGATCTATATCTATCTACTTTTTTTTTTTTTTTTTTTTTTTTTTTTAAGCGCTTAATTATTTGTGACGTCACACTAGACAGACGCACATATAAACATATTTGTGACATCACATTAACATGAAATTTAGACAAATGCACAGACATAAAGACATATATAAAAGAGAAAAAAAAATTACAATTGTGTATACACTGAAGAGAGATCTTCTTGTCCCGGCCGGGAAGAATGAAATTTAAGTTGTAAATTTAATGGAGAACTCTTTTAAGGGAATCACTCCATACCTTCATTTTGGTCCTCTTGACCTTGCACTTGTTTTATTCAATCTAGACTCCTCAATAACTTCGTCTTGATCCCTTTGACTTTGTACCTGCTTTATCAATCTAGATGGTATCCATATTGGAGAGGATTCGTGCTTTGGAAAAACACAAACAGATCCTCTCCCCCAAATTAATACTGGGTCTGGACCCTTCCATGTACCTGAGAGAACATCCTTCCAGTAAACCAAAGGTTTATGTTGTTGGTGTGGGTTCCAGTGTCTATCTCCAGCCGAATGTCCCATTAGAATCTAAAGTTAAGAAATTTAGGGTAAACAGGGCAACTGCCAATCTGTCCTTAGGATTTTTCCAGTTTTCCATCTTTTTGCTTTAGTAACATATTTTTAAGTGTCCGATTTGCTCTTTCAATTATTCCTTGTCCCTGAGGATTATAAGCGATACCTGTTTTGTGGGATAATATTGAACTTTGTACAAAATTGTTTGAAGGATGTGGATGTATATGCAGGGCCATTATCTGTTTTTAAGCATTTTGGGGATGCCCAATGCAGCAAAAAGCTTGCAGACAATGAGATATAGTATCTTTAACTTTTTTCTCCGGAATGTAAAGAAGCAAAAATCATGCCTGAGCATGTATCTATGGTGACATGAATAAATCGTAATTTTCCAAAACTTGGCTCATGTGTGACATCCATCTGCCACAAATGATTGGGCATCAAACCTCGTGGGTTAACCCCATAAAATGTGGATTGGGCAAGAGTGTTACACAAGATGGACATTCTTTTACAATTCTACGAGCTTGTTCTTTTGTGATTTTAAATTTTTGTCTTAAGGTAGTGCTGTTAACGTGGGAACTGGGAATGAAATAAAGTAGCTTGTTGTACTGTAGTAAATATAAATATTGTTTTAGTGAGGGCGTCAGCTTTTTGATTACCTTCATGGAGAGGACCAGGCAGATTAGTGTGAGCTCTTATGTGACCTATAAATAAAGGTTCTTTTCGTTGCCATAGGAGATTTTGGATTTGAGAAAACAATTTAAAAGCTGGAGTATGTGGTGCTATTGGACCTGCTAGCTCCAATTTTGGGACAGCATGTACAATATAATGGCTGTCTGAAAAAATATTCATAGGCTGTTCTTTAAAATTTTCCAGAGCTATTATTATAGCTTCGAGTTCCACTAATTGAGCTGATTTTTGATTAGTGATATGAATCATTTTTTCATTTTGAGTGACTACTGCAGCAGTACCGTTAGAGGATCCATCTGTAAATACATTAAATGCTTTAGGAATGGGTTGATTTTTTTATTACCTGTGGGAATATGATAGGATGATTGATACAAAAGGACAGTATAGGAGATTTAGGAATATGATTGTCAAAATTTGCAGAAGTAGAGCATCTAGCTATAGCCCAATCATTATCATTGAAGCACAAATATTCAACCTGTGACGATGAATAAGGAGTAATAATAGTAGCGGGATGAATTCCAAATATTTTAGTAGAGGTTTTAAGTCCTTGAAGAATAAGTTTAGCCACCATGGAGGTATAAGACTCAATTGTACTTTTAGGAGAGACAGGCAAATGTTATCCATAATATAGGTCCCTGTTGCCAAAATACTCCTGTTGGAGTATATTGTGAAGGAATAATAATCAATATTTAGTGGTTGTGCAAAATCAAATCTATCGCAATGGGATCTTTCAATGGCCTGTTCTACTAATTTTAGAGCTCTCCTGGCCTCAGGAGTTAATGTTCGAGGTGAGGATGGGTCAGGGGTTCCCACGAAGGATGTCAAATAAGGGTTTTAATTGTCCAGTAGTGAGGCTTAGTGTAGGGCGAAGCCAATTAATGTCACCCAGTAATTTTTGGAAATCATTGAGGGTGGTCAAATGTTCTTTACTTATTAGAATTTTTTGGGGTTTAACAAAAGTATCCATGATTTTTTTAAAGCCTAAATATAGTATAGGTGATCTGCTTTGAACTTTTTCTTCTGCTATATATAATCCATATATTTTTTTTAGATTTTTTTGTTATTTCACTAATATATTAAATAAGATTTGTTGATTAGGGTGAGCTAATAAAAACATCGTCCATGTAGTGTAGACACATAAGGTCTTGATATTTGTTTTTAATGGGCTGTATAGCTCTGTCCACATATAGTTGGCACAGTGTAGGGCTATTTGCCATTCCCTGCGGCAATACTTTCCAATGATATCTTTTATCAGGGCCATTATTATTAATAGAAGGAATTGAAAAAGCAAACCTGGGGGCATCCAGAGGATGTAGGGGAATGGAAAAGAAACAGTCCTTATATCAAGGGTTATAAGGTAATAGTTTTTTGGAATAGCTACAGGATTAGGAAGTCCAGGTTGAGTAGGGCCCATAATTTGCATCTGTTTTGTTAATTTGTCTTAGATCTTGTAATAGTCTCCATTTACCTGATTTTTTCTTAATTACAAATATGGGAGAATTCCAGGGAGAGGTGGAAGGCTCTATGTGTCCTGCTTCTAATTGTTCTTTAATTAATTGATGGGCCGCTTGCAATTTTTCTTTGGATAGGGGCCA
>JAKELJ010000547.1:0-22842 GCA_025594165.1 Tamias sibiricus
GACGACAGACTTATCACTTTTACAAGGCTCGGAATCTATTTACTAAAATAGAAGAGTCCAATGATAGTGAGAGAGAAACTGGAATGATGGTATTTTGATTTAGAAAAAAAGCCGAATTTTTATTTTTAAACAATGTATATTAACTCATAGCAATTACCCATTTATATATATCAGGGCAGGAAATGGCCATTGGTCAAAAGCAGGCAGCTATTGGTGAGAAGTGGTGTTCTGGAAGGAGACTGAGCTGGAAACCTGAGTCTCCTGCTTGCTAGCCTAGGAGCAATCACCTTCATGAGATTTTTTTTTTTCATTTTAAAAAAATTTATTATTTTTTTAGAGCATTATAATTATACATAGTATTTGGATTCATTTTGACAAAATAATACATACAAGTGAATTTGATTCAATTCCCATTCCCTCCCTTCCCCCTTTCCTTCCCTCCTCCTCCCCCTATTTTCTTTCTTCTCTTCTATTGATCTTCCTTTCACTCCTATTTTATATATATATATGTATATATATATTATATATATATTGTATATATATATATGAAATTCTTTTGGTTACATTTAACAAGCTATTGTTTATTTCATTCCATATTTCTACCTCTTTCCCTTATTTCTTCCCTCCTTCCTATTCTCCTTCTACTCTATTGATCTAATTTTTATCTTTCTTCTTCATGAGATTTTTATCCTATTTCTTTTCTCCTAATAGTGAAAAATTTGGGGAAGGAAGGCACAAGTTATTTACACTGAATCTTGGTTGGCTATATAAGAGAGGTTACCCTAAACAGGGTGTGGATTTGGGATAGGTGAGCAGTTTACAAGGAGAAGCAATCACTGCTTCTCATTTGGGGCTGCAAACAGGAAGCTGTGGCATCTAGGGGGGTCACTATAGGATTTGAGCTAAGGTTTTTAACATAAATAAGAATGCAAAATGGTCTTAACCTCCCCCACCTTTCTCTTCTCTTCCTTTTCCTGGCCTTTTGTGGTTGTTTTGGGGAGGTATCAGGGATTGAAACTCCAGGGTCTTGGGCATGCTAGGCAAGTGTCCTACTACTGAGCTACATTCCCAGCCTTTTTATTTTTGAGACAGGATTTCACTAAATTGCTGAGTTTGGCCTCAAATTTGCAATCCTGCCTCAACCTTCTGTGTGGCTGGGATTACAGCTGGGATTACATGTGTGTGCCACTGTGCCTGGCTTTCCCTGGCCCTTTGTAATTAAATTTGGAGCATCTTATAATTTATTTCCTGATCTAAGAAATGTTAATTTATTAAATTAAACTATTAATTTACTTGGTAAGAGTGAGTTGATTTGATTTTTTTTTTTCCCCAAAAGCACTACTCTCTTGGTTTTTGTGACATCATGATCATCTGATTTTTTTTTTTTTTCTCTACCACACTTTCTGTTCTTTCCTTTTCCTTTGCTGGGTTTTCTTTTTCTACTTCACAGCTGCACGTTGCAACACCATGGATTTGGCTTTGTTCTCTCTTCTCTATCCATCCTCTGTCCCTTACTGACCTCTTCCATACCAATTAGTTTTTAAAAATCCTCCCATCTTGTGTGTCCAGTCTTGACATCTCCCCTAATTCCAGATGTCTAATCCACATCTTCCTTTGTGTGTACAATACAATTGGCTGTCATGTGAACAAAAAAGGCCTTCTGATTTTCTCTCAAAACTATTTCTTTCTTAGCCTTGTCTTAATTATTTAATTCACTATCTATACTGTTCAAGCGATTTCATGATCTCTTGTTTCTGCACCTCTCCACATCCCTTTCACTCTTTTCTTTCTGTACAGATCAGCTTCTCTGCTACATTGTACTTCCCAGGACTGGTGGCCAGGTCTGAGTCCCAACTCCAGCACTGGCCTGGAAAAGTCACTTTGGACCTGCCCATGTCAGCTGTTTGTCCTGAACTACCAACAGCCAGAATAGGGCAAAGGTCTATAATCAGGCTCCAGGCCTGGAAATGGGTGGGGCAATTTTCAGAGAAGGTGGTTTGTGGTACATGGATTGAGCAGGCATCCGAATAATGTTCAGTATATAGTTTTATTTATCAAGTTTTCAAAGTTTTATATTCATGACCCCTTGATTTAAACACTCATATAAGGAAATAGATAGTATCGTTCTTTTTATCAGTCCTAGCTGTAGTCCAAAGACTTTTTTTTTCTGCTCCATCATTTCTTTCCTATTGAGTAAAATAGAAATCGGACAAGATTTCCTAACCTGTCTTGACATAGGCCTTTCTCTAAGATCAGTTTTGTTTTATTTCTTTCCTGAATGTGCAGGCCCAGTTTAGACAGTATGCTCTTGCTAAGTAGGTCTCTTGGGGGTTACCAAGTATATGTGGGGCTGTTTTGACTAAGTAGCCTTGAATTTGATGAGAGTCTATTAAAATTATAACCTTTATAACTATGATCCTGAGTAATGAAGGGGAGTGGGCACAAGTATAGGAATTCTCCAAAGCAGGAGAAATCTACTGAGAGAAAAAAGAAAAATAGAGCAAATACTCTAAATTTTGACAATTCAGTGAAGTCTAAAGGGTAAAATTTCACCTTTCCTTTGGCCAAATTCTTTACCCATGCAAAAAGACAGTGCATCATGGCAGAGCTGGTTTATATACTATAGCTTGTCTTTCAAAAAAGACAGTGGCTCTCATGCTCAACAAAGGGCAATAAGCCTCCTTCTTCATGAACTGGAATTATTCATCTTACTTCTTACCACTTCAGTCTCTCAATAGTAGTTTTCAAACGGAAATCTACACTTTTTTTTTTTCTTTTTCCTCCTGGGATGGGCCTTCCTGTCTAGCAATGTGGCCATTTCCATGTAATAATTACACAATTGTTATGGAAATTCCCTTTTAGAAGTATTACTTAAGAAAATCAGGCAACATGAATCTTTTAAGGAATACCTATGTCAAACCAAGTATAAATGATGTTAAACTGGATTTTTTTGTGTGTGTGTCATTGTTGCTGTTAGAGAGAAAAATTAAGGCAATGTTTTAGTAGTTTTTGTTTTCCATGAGAAAATATTGTCCTTGTCATTCTTCATGGATTGATTATTGTTTGACAACAGAATTCTCGACAGGGTAAATTGTTTTGATCACTCAAAAAAAATAGCACAATATGAAAGATAGGGTGACTCTAATTTCCTCACCTTTCCTCCTTTATCTAAATTACACATCCAAACTGAAAAACACAAGCCATTGGCTATGGGAGATGTTCACAAACATGAAAGCTGGATAATAATAAAAAAAAAGATGAGCCACAAATCTTTTTTGTGTTAGATAAAATGTGCTTTTCTCAAAAATGACATTCCCATCAGTTTTCAAACAAACTGATAAAAATCTCTGATTAGGCACAAGATTAAGATAGAAGCTTTTACTTTGCCTTCTTAGTTTTCTTTAATAGCTATTCCATTGTTGAAAAAAAAATGGGGGAAAAAAGAGTCACTGATAAAACTTCAAATTTTTCCCAGTGGAAAAGAATTATAAACTCCTTCCCCAAATAATCACTGTTTTACTCATACTTTGTGATTTCAGCCATAGCTCACACCTCTTTTTAAGTACCAGTCCTATATTCCCAACCACCTGGCTTCCTGGAAGTTCTGCAGGCAATCTACCCTCCAAAACCTAACTTCTAAAACCTCAGAAGATTGAAGTCTTTTCTCCATATCTGCTTTCCTTCTGTTCCCTTTCTACCTGCTGTCCTATAGCCCAAGTCAAAAAGCTGGTATCCATCCATTTACCTCTCTTTCTGTCACCCCCTCCCACTCCTGATCCAAGCCTCTGGTTCTTTTTATTTTATGCCTTTCTAATCTCTGACATACAATTTTTTTTTCTATTGTCAGTTAGGCCGCTGACCAGGGTCTCCCTTGATGGTTCACTATCATTCTCCTTTCCTTCTTCCAATTCATCCTTCAAATGGTTGCCACAGATTTTCTATACAACTCATGGTGTGTGCCATTTTAAAATATCTACATGGTTCCTGTTGGTTCTAGGCAGAAGGCCACACCTCCCAGGCAGAAGGCCACACCTTTCCAGGTGCCTTGTGAAAAAACTACGGCTCCCGAGATCCTCAGCGTGACCAAAACCTGACCAGCAAGACCCTTGTCCACTACCACTACCTCCCCCCATGACCTCTGCTGGCCTATAGGACAAGGACTCACTCCAAGGGGGTTTTATGACCCCTACTCTATTTAAGCCAGCCCCGGACTGAAATCGCCCCTTTTGTTCCTGCTCTCACCTGGTTCCTGCGGCTCCCTGCTCCTGCTCTCCACTCCCGTTCCCGCGTGCTCCAGCTCCCCTCCGTTCCCCGCGGTTTGTCCTCATCCCCTCCGCGTGTTTCTTTGGTAATTCAATAAACCCCTTTCCGTTTTTCCTATACGACAGTTCGAGCCTCGGTCCCTTCCTGCAAATTCCGCTAACATTTGGTTCCCTGACCGGGAAAGGAGACGAGCGTCCACCACGCGTCTCCTTGGCCGTCTGTCTTCCTACACCATCGCTGGACTTTGGTAAGCCCCCTGTCCACCCTGAGTTCGTAAACCTGTTTGGCCACTGCGCGGTGAGAATTGGCCGTTGATCGTCCGGCAATCTCACTGGGGGCCATTCTAGGGGGGACCACACCCCACCCAAGCCTTCAGGGCGACGGTGGACCCCGAGAAACTCTTCCCCCCCCCCCCCCCCGCCTCCCCATCTTTATTCGCCTACTTTAAAAATTTCCATCTGTCAGACTACGGCTCTCGGCTTTTTGGAAAGGTTCCCCTCCGCACTCCGGGCTTGAGCTTCCGTTTTTCCGTTCGGAACGGAACATTCCCATAGTCTCCATGGAGTAAAAGCTCACAGCTCCCCGGCACCTTTAAACCTGCCGTCCGGGACGGAAGGTGCTTAGGTGCCCAAGGCTCATCTCACTTAGTGACGACTAAGGGAGAGAGCTTGGATCTTACTCTGATTCAAACTTTGAAAGGGACGCCTTCCAAAGCATTGTATCAGCCCCTCCCCGCTATCGGGAAATATGGGAACTTCCCTCTCCATTCAGGCCGACACGCCTCTCGCCTGTCTCCTAAGAAATCGAGTGCGATTAGGCTTAAAACCCCAAATTAACAAAACCAAATTAATAAAGCTATGTACAAAAATTTGGCCTTCTTACCCGCTATCCAATAAGTGGCCAGAATCAGGATCCTAGATTCCCGGCTTTTACGGGAACTCTCCAGCTTTTGTCAACAAACAAAGAGATGGACGGAGTTGCCGTATGTCGATGCCTTCTTCCTCCTCCGTTCCAATCCTTCTTTGTGCACCAGGTGCAATCCTGAGACGGTCTTTCTTGCTTATAGGTTTCCAGATCCCCCCCATCTTCCACTGACCCCGAGTTCGATCCGGGACTAGAGGCTCCACCTCCCCCGTATCGGCAGTCTGGAAGGCTGCTCCGGAGCGTTTCCCCTCCCCCAGCCCAGGCTTTAGATTTTGAAATTGGCGGGCTTCCGAGCTTAGATCCTCCCCCTCCGTTGTCTTCATCCTTCGCCCCGCCCCCGCCTTCCGCTCTGCCAGAACCTCCCCCCTCTGTACCCCCGCCCTCTCAATTTCCGGTTCCCAGCTTACCGCTCAGCTCCTGCCGCCTCCCCCGCCGGAGCTGTTTCCCCCGCCTCCCCCGCCCGAGCTGTTTCCACTGCCACCGCCTCCTCCGCCCGCGCTGTTCCCGCCGCTCGGTTCCGAGTCTGCAGCCGCGGCTCCCCCGCCCTCTCCAGCCATGCAGCCGTCGCAGAGCGCGAGCGCGCTGCCCCAGTCCCAAACTCCGGTCCGTACTCCCTTAGATTCTGAGACTCGTCTCTTACCAGACGCGGTGCCCCAGGCTCTGGCCCCCTCCTCGGTTCTTTTCCCCAACGGCTCCGGGAGAACATTGCGTGGCCCGCGTTTCTCCCCCAGCGTCTCCCGTACAACTCCCGGCCCTAACTGTCCCACCATCATACCTCCCAGACCCGCCTACCACTCTACCGCCTTCGCAGTTTAGCCCTCCTATGACGCGCTCGAGAAAACAGGCAGCTCAGATAATCGCGCCGTTAAGGGAGGTCGCTGGGGCGGAGGGAATTGTAAGGGTCCACATCCCGTTTTCCATGTCTGATCTTCCAAAATTGAGCTTCGCTTGGGTTCTTTTACAACTGACCCTACGACGTACATAAAAGAATTCCAGTGGGTCACTCAAGCCTATAGCCTTACCTTTCATGACACATACTTTATTTTGTCAAATACCTTACTTCCTGAGGAGCGTAGGCGAGTCTGGGAGCAAGCCAGAGCATATGCAGATGAGACTCACAGAATGAACCCGAATTTTCCTATAGGTCCCGAGGCAGTGCCGGAGAGAGACCCCCGATGGGACTACAACGCCCCAGGGGACGTGGTCTTAAGGGACCAGTTTCTAACGTGTATAGTGGATGGTCTGAAACGAGCGGCTCAGAAACCTGTTAATTTTGATAAGTTACAGGACATTATTCAAAAGAGAGAAGAGACCCCCTCTGAATTTTTAGATCGGCTCACGAAGGCCCTTCAAAAATACACAAATTTAGATCCTGAGTCCCAGGGGGGCCGTCAAGTCCTTATGACATATTTCCTGTCTCAGAGCTACCCCGACATTCGAGCTAAGTTAAGGAAATTAGAATTGGGCCCTGTGACTCCCCAGACTGAGATTTTGGCCACGGCTTTTAAAGTCTATCATAACCGTGAAGAGGACGCTGAAACGTCGCAGGTTTCTAAAACATGACAAGGCTGAGCGATCAAGGTTTCAAATGTTAGCTCAGGCCCTTAGGGGCCCTGACGCTCAGGCCTCAAAAAAAAGGGGCATATAAGTCCACACAGGAGGAACCCCCAGGGCCTTGCTTTAGGTGCGGGAAAGAGGGACACTGGGCTAGAGAATGCCCTAACCCCAAGCCCCCTAGGCGCCCGTGCCCAAAGTGTTCCAAGATGGGCCATTGGGGCATTGACTGCCCCAGCTCCCGCAGGGGGGCTGGACCAGTCACAAACCCCAGCCTGCTGGCACTGGCCACGGAAGACTGAAGGGGCCCAGGGGCTCCTCTCCCGACCGTTGACATCGCATTGAAGGAGCCCAGGGTTACTCTCCTCGTTGATGGACGCCCGTAAATTTCCTGCTAGATACAGGAGCCACCTCCTCAGTCTTGAGGGATTTTGGGGCCCCACCACCATAGCACCATCCCCTATTGTCGGGGTAGAGGGAAATGCTATTCGCCCCCGCAAGACTCCTATGCTGTCTTGCTGTCTTCACCACCATCCCTTCACCCACCAGTTTCTGGTAATGCCTCAGTGTCCTGTGCCCCTATTGGGCAGGGACATATTGGCCAAATTCCAGGCCTCAATCATATTCTCCAATCTGCCTAGCTCAGTTATGCTTTCTGGTTCGTCTGGCTCCGTCTCCTCCCCCATTTTTCTTCTCACCGTTTCAAAAGCCACTGACCCATCACCCCTTACTGATGCTGATGAGGAAACCCTATCGCCCCCTAGTGATGTAAAATCCCTCAGCCCCCTATCGAGGCGGAAACCCCCCAACCTTCTATCGACACAGAAACCTTTCATTACCCTGTCCCGCCGACTTAGTAGACCCCAAAGTCTGGGATACTCAGACTCCCTCCCTCGCGCAGTGTGACCCGTACAAATCTACCTTAAAGATCCCAACGTTTCCCCAATAAAGCCCAATATCCACTTCCAGCCGCGAGCCTCAGAGGTCTTCAACCCATCATCTCAGATCTTTTGCGGAAACGCTTTCTCAGACCCACCCATTCTCCTTACAACACCCCCCTATATGGCAGTTCAGAAGTCTAATGGGTCCTATCGGCTAGTCCAAGATCTTCGTCTCATCAACGAGGCTGTCAGGCCTATACACCCCGTGGTCCCAAATCCTTATACTATTCTTTCCCTAATTCCTTCCTTATCCACCCATTTCTCAGTAATTGACCTAAAAGATGCCTTCTTCACTGTACCCCTAGCCCCAGAATCTCAAGACCTCTTTGCCTTTACTTGGACAGATCCAGATACCCGGTGTTCCCAACAGTTGACCTGGACAGTCCTCCCTCAGGGTTTTCGAGACAGTCCCCATATCTTTGGTCAGACATTGGCTGCAGACCTCAAAGACCTTAAATTCCCTAATTCCACTCTCTTGCAATATGTAGATGACCTCCTCCTCTGCAGTCCTTCCCTCTTCACAGCTCGTGAAGATTCTTACACCTTTTAAATTTTCTTGCTTCTCGTGGGTATCGTGTCTCCTCGTCTAAGGTACAGCTTGCCCAGACCCAGGTGGTATATTTAGGAGTTCAGATTTCCCATCAATCAAAGGCCATTACTGTAGACAGAAAAGCCCTCATCAAGGAGCTCCCATGCCCCAAGACAAAGGAAGAGATTCTCTCTTTCCTAGGGCTAGCAGGATATTTCCGTGCCTGGATTCCTAATTTCTCCCTTTATGCAAAGCCCCTATACGAGGCAGCTAAGGATGATTGAGGGAAAATTCCTTCCTGACAACATTCAGGCCGAGTTTAAACATTTGCAGCAGGCACTGTCACAGGCCCCAGCCCTTCACCTCCCAGACCTCCTTCAGCCATTTACCCTTTATGTCCATGAAACGAAAGGTTTGGCTCTTGGCGTTCTAGGCCAATACAAAGCCACTACCTTTGCTCCAGTTGCCTACCTCTCTAAACAACTTGACCCCACCGTTCGTGGATGGGCCCCCTGCCTTAGGGCTTTGGCTGCTGCTTACCTACTTCTGCAGGAATCAAAAAAGTTGACCTTTGGTGCCCAGGTTACTGTTGCCTCTCCTCATCATTTAAAAGACTTACTAACCTATAAGAGCCTTCAAACTCTCCCACCCTGTCGCGTTCTTTCTCTCCTTGTTTCCTTTTTACATGACCCCTCAATCACCTTCCAACCCTGCTCCTCTTTACACCCAGCTTCCCTTCTCCCAATCTCCCCAGAGCCCCCAGAACATGATTGTATAGAGACACTTGAGGCTTTAATCCCCCATCCCTCCCATATTAAAGAGGGACCCACTTCCTGATCCTTCCTTAATTTGGTTCACAGATGGCAGCTCTTTCCTTAGAGATGGGCAACGTTTTGCTGGATACGCTATCGTTTCCCTATCAGAGGTTATTGAGGCAGCACCCCTACCCCCCAACACCACAAAACCAACGGGCTGAATTAATAGCTGTCATTCGTGCCTTCGAATTAGCTGCTGATCAAAACCTCACCCTTTACACAGACTCAAAATATGTCTACCATATTTTGCTTTCCCATTCAGCAGTATGGAAAGAGCGAGGGCTGCTGACCACAAAAGGTTCTGCAGTTACTAATTCTAAATTAATATCAAAACTTTTGCAAGTCTCTCTCCTGCCCAAGTTAATAGGGATTTCCCATTGTCCTTCACACCAAAGTGGAGACTCTCCCATAGTTCAGGGAAACACGAAGGCTGACAGGGCAGCAAGGGAGGCAGCACTATCTTCTCCTTCTCTTCTGGCTCCGGTCCTACCTACTACTCAGACCCCCACATCCCCTTCCACACAATCAATCCTCTCCTATCTCCATTCCCTTTTCCATCCTAACCCTCAGGCCCTCAAGACTTTCGCTACCTCCTTCCTCACCCTGACTCCGGAAGACACACAGTTTCTCCATCAGCTCACCTCAGCGTGCACTGCATGTCAGCGCACCAACCCATATACTCCCCTTAAACCAGGGACATTTCCCTCTCACCAAGCTCGAGGCCAGCTTCCGGGAGCTGATTGGCAGATAGACTTCACCAACATGCCAGTTGCCCGGAGGCACAAATATCTCCTGGTTTTGGTAGACACCTTCTCTGGATGGGTGGAGGCCTTCCCTACTTCCAATAAAGGGCCTCCACAGTAGCCTCCATTCTAGTCTCAGAAATCCTTCCCCGTTTTGGATTGCCCACGTCCATCCAGTCTGACAACGGGCCTGAATTTGTTTCCCAGGTTACCCAGAGTGTTTCTACTTCCCTTAATATCCCTTGGCATTTTCACATCCCATATCACCCCAAGTCCTCAGGGAAAGTAGAGAGGACTAATAGGACTCTTAAAGATGTCCTAACTAAACTCTCCCTAGAACTCCACTTAGACTGGGTCAAGTTACTCCCTCTTGCCCTCTTTAGGCTCAGAGTCCTCCCAAAAAAGCCCTCCTTACTATCCCCTTTTGAGGTTATGTTTGGGCGACCAGCCCTTCCACCCGGAGTTTCCCCAACTCAGGGACCCCTACCCAAAGATCTTTCTCTTCCCATCTTGTCCTTCATTAGACATCAGTTATGGAAGTGCCAAGATTTCATTCTGCCTGACCCAAATAGACTCACTACTTCATTTCCATTGACACCCGGTTCTTGGGTATATTTCTCCCCTCCCCAGGACACAGGAGCAACCTCCCTTGCCCCGAAGTGGACAGGCCCTTTCCAGGTTGTGCTGTGCACACCCACGACTGCTAAGCTTCGTGAAACTTCAGGAAATTTGACTTCTTGGATTCATATTTCCAGACTAAAACCAGCTGCTCAACCAACTGAGGATCTACAAAAACGACGACAAACAACTACCTCAGTATACCTGCTCCCCCTCCCACCGATCCCCTCAAGATCCGCTTCTCTCGTGTTCCTAATACTGATCTAAAATGACCCTTTCCGAAATTTTCATTCTATCTCTGGCTCTCTTTCCATTTGTCCCTGCAGGTTCTGTGTCCTATTGCTCTGCTCCTCCATGCCGTTATTTTTTCGAGGTTTGGCAACTAGATAATGATGGGCAAAAAAACACGCCTTCTCAATCAATCATCCTGCCCTTTTGATAATTGTCCCTCCATTCTGCTTACTTTTGATGCAGTTTCCACATGTACTCACCGATGTTTTCCTGACATGTCAAAATTACCAAAATATCTTTGCTTTAAAGAGGACCAGACAGAAAATTGGTGCAATAACGACCCTAATGGATGGGTTGGATGTCCATCCTGGAGCTGTAAATATCATTGGTCCCATCCTGTTATGGGAACAACAAACTCCTGGGGAATCATGCCATCCCAACTCCAATCCTGGAAATACAATCATAATGTAACTTTCAAGATTACTGACCCTTTTTCCTGGCAGAGTCGTATTGCTGCAGTAGGGTTTGCTAATCGCAATTGGATCCATGGTCGAGGAAAAAATTATTATAGAAAAAACTATAAAAGACTCTTCTGCTGTCAGGGCTTTCGAGAAACTTAGTGCCACCAGACAGCAGACTCGAACCCAATCTTCGAAACTTAAACGACTCTCTCTCCTTCTCCTGGGACTCCATTTCTCTCTTTGTCCCTTTCCTTATTAGCAAGCTATTCCACCTTTAACGCTTCAACCTGTTTCCTCTGTGCGCCGCTTCGCAAGTCTTTATTAGTCCCGGTCCCAGTTCGAGCCAATGTCACCCCAACCTCCTCATGCCACAATCAATCCTCTCTCTCTCTCCCACTTCCGACTATCCCCCCATTCCTTAATGTTACTTCTTGTTGGGCCGCCGCCAAAGACTCTTGCCCAGAACGCACCTGGCATCCCATAACGGGTGATTTAACTCTCTCTTCCCCTCTCCTGTTTTGGTGCTCCACCCACGTGTTCCGATGCATTGATGCTAAAACCCCAGGGTCCCTGCTATCCTGTTGTCTTAATTCCAGGCTTGACTCTATATACAGAGGCTGAAGTTGAAGACCTTCTTTCTCCCTACAGTCTCAAGGGGGCGTCCTAAGCGAGCGGCCACTCTGGCAGCCTTAGTGGGTGTTAGCTTAGTCACCGCGATTGCCTCCACAGGCCTCTCAGTTGGAGGACTGGCTCATTCACTTGTAATGGCCCAATCCTTTGAACAGGAGCTCTCTGACCTCACAGATAAGCTCGCCACCACAGCTGAAGCCTCCGCCTACTCCATCCAGGCCCTCCAGCAACAACTCTCATCACTAGCGGAGGTTGTGCTCCAAAACAGGCGAGCCTTGGACCTCATCACAGCAGAAAAAAGGGGGTACCTGTATTTTCCTGGGTGAGGAATGCTGCTATTATGTCAACCAGTCAGGCAAAGTTGACCACAATGTACAACGCTTAAAAGAGATAGTGCAAGGTTTAGGAGACAAGAAGATCCGGTGGCAGCAGAGATCCTCATGGGAACTATGGGAAGGGGTGGCCCCCTGGGTCCTCCCCTCTCCTAGGCCCATTTATAACTATATGTCTTGTCCTGATGATAGTTCCTTGCCTCATACGATGCCTTCAAAATCATATTTCTCAAATTTCTAACCAAACCGTTAACCAGCTTCTCCTCAGGGATTATCAACTGCTAAACAACCACAGATGACCTTCCAACCAGAGATGACTTCCCTGCACCTCGGGACAGAGTTGCCAATCTCTAGAGAGATCAGCTACATCCTGACTCCCTCGATTGGTTTTTTTTTGCTGTAAGTCCCGCCCGGTAAAATAAACAGCCAGACAATTATCCCTCTCACCTTCTTTCCTTTGTTGTTTCCATAATAGTGTTAAGATGCCACCTGTAAACTCGAGATGCCTACAATTCCTACATGCTCTCCAAGAGGATAGTTGGTTGATTCCCCCGGTGACCTCTGCAGAAGCCTGGTTTGACACCCTCACCGATTTATGGCTTCAAGGAACCTTCATCCAATTCACTCCTGCAGAGATCCATCTTTATGGTGCCTGCCTCCTGGGAATTTTTTTTAACCCTCAAGCCTGACCTGCCTGCCTACATTCCTCCCTCCCCCCAAAACTACCCCACGTCGCCCCATTTCAGCTCCGAAGCAGCCAGATCGAAACACGACGCGCCCACTTCCTAAGAAATCAAAAAGGGGGGAATGTTGGTTCTAGGCAGAAGGCCACACCTCCCAGGCAGAAGGCCACACCTTTCCAGGTGCCTTGTGAAAACTACGGCTCCCGAGATCCTCAGCGTGACCAAAACCTGACCAGCAAGACCCTTGTCCACTACCACTACCTCCCCCCATGACCTCTGCTGGCCTATAGGACAAGGACTCACTCCAAGGGGGTTTTATGACCCCTACTCTATTTAAGCCAGCCCCGGACTGAAATCGCCCCTTTTGTTCCTGCTCTCACCTGGTTCCTGCGGCTCCCTGCTCCTGCTCTCCACTCCCGTTCCCGCGTGCTCCAGCTCCCCTCCGTTCCCCGCGGTTTGTCCTCATCCCCTCCGCGTGTTTCTTTGGTAATTCAATAAACCCCTTTCCTTTTCCTATACGACAGTTCGAGCCTCGGTCCCTTCCTGCAAATTCCGCTAACAGTTCCTCTTCAGGATAAACTTCCTATCCCCACTCTTCCTCCTCAGATCCCCTATCTCCCATACCTGACTCTGTACTTTCAGAAATTCCCTGGAATTGAAGTTTTCTCTCTTTCCATCCCTCACTGCACAGAATGTTTTGCTGGAAACACCCTTCCCATCATTGTGTGATTGGCCAATTCTTTCTCATTTAAGGCTAAGCTCATCTGTGACCTTCCTAGGCACTTCCAATTCCACCTTTCTGAGTAATGTGTCCCTCCTTTGTTTCCTACACATCTAGTCCATGCAGTGATGCAACACTACAAGGCAGAGTGACACTCAGTAGCTGAATAAATATTGATTGGTTATGGAATCTGGCAGACCTGGGTATCACTTATCGGTACATAGGGCATTTACTAAACATAAACCCAGAAAAATACTTCAGTCTCAGTGAAGCCAGATTTAAAGATAGGTAGTTAGTATAGTTAAGTAAATCGGGTCTAATATCGAGTCTAATAAAGAAAATGGAGTCCAGTCTGAGCCTGGGAAACCAGAACAACATCTGGGAAATTGAAATGTTAATGTTCCCAAGGCGGGGATGGGGGATGGGGGGGGCATTCTAAAGAACTGCTAATGAAGCAGCTCCCAGCAAAACAGGGAGGTGCTAATCAAATCACCCTAGGCCCTTCCTGCCCAGATCACTCCTCCCCTGCCCATAGGCCCACCTGTTTTCCACTTTTTGGCCTTCCCACCTGCATCCCCCATCACATGCAAGGGTAGAGGGAAAAAAGCAAAATAAAGGACAGAAATGTAGGAGGACAAAAGAAGACTTTAGATGTAAAAGGGATAAGTCCTCCCCTTCTACTTGCTGGGGGGAGGGGTGTCTTTTCTGCTGTCCTTTAATGAAGTCTTTTTACTTTCCACTCTACATTTGCCTCAGTGTGCTTCTGTCATGGTAACAGGAGGTATCATCAGTAAGCCTCAATTTTTAATATCTGTACTTATTAATTACCTGCCATATTACAAATTTAAGTAAATATATCTATGTAAGATTTAAGTAAAGTAAAATAAATATGCCTTTAAAAAAATTCGAGCCCGGTATGCTAGGCAGATGTAGTTGGATCTCCCCATAACTGTGGGTGCTCTCAGTGCTGGAGACAGTGTTGGGCCTCAGAAATGCTGCCAAGATGTCAACATTGGACATTATTTTTCCTTCTAAATCATACTCTCCTCTCTTGTACTTACTGACGCAATTCTTTTTTTTTTCCTCCTGTCATCCTGGCTGCTCACTTTCAATATTTTATTAGGTGTTCCTTATATACTTACCCCTTTAATATTAGTGTTCATCTGACCCTGTCTTAATGCCTCTCTCATTAATTCTCTCCCTCCCCTCCTCCAACACCCCCTCTCTCTCTCAGCATTGAGGATCAATCTAGGGTCTTAAGCAAGCTAATCAAGTGTTCCCAGTGAGTTGTACCCCAACCCCATTATTCTCTCTTTATCCTAGATTTTCTCAAAGCTGATATGGACCAACCTCATTAGAATCACTTGCCTTCTCTTTACCAGAAAAACAGGCAGTGAGAATAGTTGGTGTAGAGGGAGATAGGATCACAGATCTGCACTTATAATACGTTCTTCAAGTTAGTCTTGGGACATACTATGAAAATTGTGACCTTAGGAATTTTGTTCTTTACTTTGGCTATAAATTCTATCAATTTGCTAAAGATTTTCAAATTCATGTCTCCATTCTAGATCTCACTCTTGGACTCCCGACTCATATAGCCAACTGCCTCTTTGGCATTTCTCTTAGAAGCTTCTCAGACATTTTCAAAGTAAACTTTATACTCCTCTGCTAAATGTTTCTTAAAGGAAGCAACTTCTACCCAAATGCTCAGACCCAGAGTTAGCCTTCTGCTCTCTCTTCACTTCCGTGCTCTGCATAGGAGCACATGTCATCTCATTGAATTTTTCACTTCTTTCTAACCTCACTGCCACACCTTCTAGTGTAAGCCCACAATTATCTCTTGTATGAATTTCTTTTTTTTTTTTTATTGTATGAATTTCTGTGATAGGCTTAACTGATCTTCTGCTATCCATAATAGATCATAATAAAGCACTGGTTCTGAAGGCTGACTTCCAGGATTCCAAACCTGCCTGTCCTGGCTTAGTCTCAGCTCCTTCTTCTATGAGATGAGGATAAAATAGTACCTACCTCAAAGGGTTTTAAGGAGGGTTACCTGAGGTAACTCACATAAAGCTCTTTAAATTGTGTGGGGCACTAGGAAGGAAGTTCATGAGAAGTTGCTATTGAGATATGAGAAAGAAAGATTTACTGTTTCAAAAGAGAAGTGCCCCATGAACCACTGAAATGAAAAACAAGCAACTCTCTTAAGCAACCCAGCCCAAGCCCTTACTGGCGAAAACATGGTAGAGGGCAACAAGCAAGTGCTGGAAAAAACTGGTGCAAATTCATATTACTCCACCCTGACTCCACCTCTTCTCTACCCTGCCTACTGACCCTCTATAAATATTTATAGCCAGACTGAGATGTTGATGCCTTCCACTATCAAGATGGCCTGCACTCTGCCTTGAATGTTCATCTGCTTTCCTAGATAAATGTTTTTTTTATTTTACTGGGGATTGAAATGCAGGAATTCTCTACCACTGAGTTCTATCCCCAGGACTTTTTATTTTTTATTTTGAGACAGGGTCTTGCTCAGTTACCCAGGCTGGTCTCAAACTTGTGATCCTCCTGCCTTAGCTGGGGTTACAGGCACGTGCCACTGCACCTGGCTCTGTTTCTCTCACTGGTGCATGGTGAAATTCGTTCCCAACATGTTCACCAAAGATGCGCCCCACCTCCCCCACACTGTTATCCTCAGTCAAGGTCTTCCTCTCTGGGAACTCCTTCAGGGACATTGTAGTCCACTGATACCCTGCTTCAGCCCATGCACCCGGCAATATTGATCTCTGAAAAGTCCATTAGCTTTTTAAAATACTTCATTAGGTTTTAGGAATAAAGGTACGTTAAGGTGGGCTCCTTTCCTTTGGATTCAGTTTTTCCTTTCTATACCACTTACCACAGCCATCATTTCATTCTTTGGTCATTATTCTTTTTTTTTTTTTTTTTTTTTTTTTGTGGTACCGGGGATTGAACTCAGGGGCACTTGACCACTGGGTCACATCCCCAGCCCTTTTTTGTATTTTATTTAGAGACAGGCTCTCACTGAGTTGCTAAGTGCGTCGCCATTGCTGAGGCTGGCTTTGAACTCGCGATCCTCCTGCCTCAGCCTCCCAAAGTGCTGGGATTACAGGCATGTGCCACCCACGCCCGGCTTGGTCATTATTCTTATTCCCACTCTACTTTGATACTGGGGAACATAGTTGTCTTCACAGTTGCATTCCTAGTGCCTGGCACAGAGCAGATGTCCAGTATTCATTGAATGAAAAAATATGATGATCAAAATATTGACCATTTCACATTTCTCCTATGTATAGTTCTTCTCTCTTTAATCTTCAATCAAAATTGTATTTTCTCTAAATTTTCACTTTGGTTATTAGTGGTGTAGTAGTATTAAGTGAAAAACCACTGAACAATGTTCTAGAAATCCTGATTTCTCTCAGAGAAATGTCTACATCTGCAAAATTTTTCTTAAGAAAAAATCAGTTCCAGAAATTATACATATCAGGACGCTTTAGCTTGTTTGAAGTTTCAGTTATTTTTTAATCATAAAGAGAATCTTCAGTATTTTTCCTCTGCAGCAGGTCATCAGATTGTCATCTACACCTTCATCGTTTGCTCCACTCTGTTCTTCACGGCCTGCTGCTTCTCCCATACAGCTGAAATAAATGGGAAAGGAACTCATTAGAACTCATCTTCTCAATCAGTTACATTGCTTTTTTCACTGGCTTAGACTGTGAGTGCCCATCCCAGCACCCAAGATTTATGGCCTAAAGCAGTGGTTATAAATAGTCCACTTCTATCTACACCTAAGTTAAAAATGGAGTGTTGCTGCACCTAAGGTCAGAAGCATGGTTTGGAGAGGAATGTAATTCTGGTGGAACTGCTAACCAGCTGCCAGGTAGAAAATATGAGTGAGAAAAATTAAACCCTAGGCTTCCACTGCTTCTGCAGTGTTGTAAATCTTGATACCAAAGGCTCTAATGTCATTTATCTCACATAATCACTCTGTGCCTCTCTCTGACAGCTCTTCTCACAGGAGGTGCATAGTAAATAATGATTTTACATATTGCCATTTCTTGAGTGTCTAAACATATGCTATGAGCTGTCTCTCATCCTCCGATTATATGTTTTTGAAATGTGAAAACTGCATATGAGTGGTTAAGTAATGTGTTCATGTTCCTTGGTACAATGAACTGTGGGGTCTGGTGTTCAAATGCAGATCTTTCTGTTTGGCCTGTTCTTGTCTCAGTTTACATTGCTGCTTATCTTCAATATGCAGAGCAAGAGAGCCCTGTATCCAAGTGGCTGATTTCATAAGTGACTATTTTTCTATAATTTGGCATATCTGTTGTAGCCCCCCACCCTCCATCACAAGGTAGACTCAATAGATACCTCTTTGGTCAGTATTCTCTACTACTCCATACCTCCCTAGCTCCTGTTTGGGAAATAGCCTTCCTTGAAGGTACTGTGTCATCAAGTTACTCTTTCAAGTAAGTGATAAGTCTACTCAGAGCTGGCTTTGTTCATAATAAAATAGTCAATTTTTATACATAGTATAAAATGAGAGAAGACCTTAGCCAAAACTCCACACATAGATATCCCATCAATAGAAATTTGCTCTTTGAACTCAGAGGCACTTGACCACTGAGCCACACCCCCAGGCCTATTTTGTATTTTATTTAGAGACAGAGTCTCACTGAATTGCTTAGTGTCTTGCTGTTGCTGAGGTTGGCTTTGAACTCGATCGTCCTGCCTCAGCCCTCCTGAGCTGTGGGATTACAGGTGTGCACCACTGCACCCGGCTAGAAATTTGCACTTTTGGCCTTATAAATTACTTAGCTATTTAATTTTCCAGGAAGGGTTATCATTTCTGAACACTATTTAGCTTCCACTGAACCTCAAAGGTCAATAGATTTCTCTCCACCAACAAGTAGAGATCAGCTTTCCTGAGTGTATATAATTTTTCATGCCGGATAGGATAGTATAAGTGTGGAAAGGGAAGATAGTTGGAGGTGGGTATTAAGGTATTAATGAAGTTCCATTTTGAAGTAGGGTCCCGGGGAGGACTATTCTAGAACACATAGTATTTTCCTGTAATAGTTGGAACTAAATGAGGTTGACAAAATCTGTGTTCCCCAAAAGCAAGTGAGGAGAAACACAAAGAACAAGACAAAGCCTTGTCTTGGAGGTTAGATGCCTCCCAGATTTGCTAAGGGCAATCACTGAAACTCTGGAAAAGTGATATTGCATCCTCACCCTCACCCCTTAGTTTTTCCATAGCATATATGTTTCCATCTGAGATTATAGGAGCCCTAATTAAGGAGATAGCTAAGGACTGTGGTTAGCTGTGAGCCGTGGAGATGTTCGAGCATTGGACACCTTCCATGATCTCGCGAGACTTGGCCCAGGGGAGATTGCGGACGGGGTCGGAGCCATTTTGTGGTGTGGTTTGGAGGAGTGTGGATGGTGTGTTGGAGCTGTTGTTGGAGCCCAGAGAGAGAAGCTGGCAGAATAAAGAGCCTGTTCGTTTCCAGTCTGCCTCTGAACTTTATTCCCGCGGCTTTGTTGCTGCAGGCGGCCATTGCTTCAGGCAGCAACATGAGATAATTTGTGTTATTCTTTCTATGTGCTATCTCTTGTCTTCTTTTTCTTCTAGTGCTGCTCACACATGATAGGAAGTGCTTTAACACCAGTCTGCACCCCCAGGCCATATCTTGGTGAGAAATTATTAGGTTGTATGCTATAAAACCCCATAGAACCTGGTTTAGGAATTTTCTCACAAGTACCTTTGTCATTAATTAAGAAACCTGCAGGACATGTCCTGGCCTCATGCTAACTGGGCATTTGTCAGGAACTGACTCTTTTTCCCTTACTAGGCCACATGAGCTCTTATCCCAGCTTCTTTGTGGGTATCTGCTATGCTTTTTGGTATCTGGAGACTAATTTTCATTATAAACATTTTAGAACTTCTATTTATGTAGGATCTAGGGCTGATAATCTATGGTAATTGTGGCAGGAATGTTAGGGTCTCATACAGAAGCTATAAGCAAACATTTAAAGCAGGCTGTAGATTAATGCAGGATGGATTATGGGGACTTCAGCCACAGACTTGTACAGTTACATGCACCTCTGTGTATTTGGACTGTCTGGGAGAATCTTGGCAGATGACTCAATGTGACCTTCAATGTCCCAATGCCAAATTCCTTGCCAAAGAATAGTTGCTGCAGCTTTAGTTTTCACCTTGGGAAAAGCTCCAGTGCTCAGCCTGTTGTTAATAACTCCTTTTCCTCCAGCATAGGGTTTCAGCCCACATCAAGCAAGGCTGGCAGGGACTGCAGTGTTTGGTGAGCAGCTTTCTGTGACAGAGAAACCTGGGGCCTTGTATGGTCCAGATGTTATCTTATCACCTTGGTATTTCGTTTTTGTACATGTAAAAGACAAGGCATGCATCCTGACATTGCATGAGAAGCAAAACAAAAGTGCTCCACTTGTAAAAGCTTTTCTCAAATCCCCTGAACCAGACATCTCCCATTTCCTTTGCTTAAGCTCATTTCCTGACAGCCAGCTTTATGCCTTTCTGAACTCTTTTATCGTAGTTTACTAAAAAAACAAGTGTCTCAATATACTGCCGCTTTGCTTGCTGACATCATCTTTTGGAGGCAGTCTCTTAGACTTTCCATCTGTGAATTCTCTGATAGTATTAAATTTTACACCCCCCATATTCTATATACATGTAAAGACTAATTGTAACTCTTTGAAAAATGTAGAAATACCATTGTAAGCAAAATTATACATAATATATTTTTTATTTTGGATTTTATTTTTAAACAACACAACAAAAACTTTTTACACTTGCACATTTACTCCAAGGAAATAATTTTCTTTGCATCATCTAGGAAGAAAGCAGATGGATTCTTTTAAAAAATATAAAAATTTGTGTCTACTTGTAAGATCATATATTTATTGGTGATATTTGACAATTTCCTAAAATAAAATTTATGGTGGTTGGCTCCTTCCTTTTTTTCTTTCTTTCTTTTAAATTTTATTTTGAGACAGGGTCTTATTACTAAGTTGCCCAGTCTGGTCTCAAACTTGTGATCCTCCTGCCTCAGGCCTCTCAAGTACCTAATATTACAGGCCTGTGCCACCGTGCCTGGCTTTTCTTTCTTTCTTTGCCATACTATTCTATTTTAATTATTTAACTAAACTTTTATTTTCTCATAACATTAGAAAACTTCTTGAGAACTCATTTTTTTTTTCTGGGTTTTTCTCTCCTAAAAAAAATAAGGTCTTCCCCACCCCGTGCTATCTTTTATCTACAGTTGAGACCAAAATGTGTGTGAGCGTGAAAAACAAAAACAAAACTAAACCACATACACACAGGCTGCAGTTCTGGCTGGGTTCCAGAATTCCATCAGCCAGACAATGCCCCAGCCAACATGCAGCCTGGGAGTGTTGGGGAGGAAGCCCATCTTGCCCTCTCTGGGGCTGTCTGTCTGAGCAGGGTCAATAGCAGGTTGAGACCCCAGGAAGGGGGTAGACCAATTGTTTTGCAAATACAGTAGATGGTAATAAATATCTGACATGGTTTGTCTTACTTACACTTGCATTAAAAATCAATTAAATTTGGTAGTGTGTATTTAAAATTCCATTTTACAAGTTTATTTTTTTCTCCCTTAGACTAGTTCAAATAAAAACTGTGACCAATTTGGAATAACTATAGCAGCAAAGCAAGAAATGGCTTAGTGAAAAGCTAAAAATAGATGTCTTCTTTTTAGAGGTTTTTCCTTGTTTATTTCCAAGAGACTTGCCAATATACTTGGGATTATATTCTACAGACTAAATCACATAGAACAATAAAAAATGCAAGAATAAGAAATAACATTTTATTGCATTGAAAAAGCAATTGCTGCCTTCTATATTGGGATTTCTGAGTTTTTATAGTCTTTTAGCAACTTTGTGATTATTCTTTGCAAGAAATTAACAAACATGAAGAGAACTGACATCTGATGAATTTACAAGCTTAAAGTTGTATTTTTGAGAGTACATTTTAATTTAAAAAGCAAAAGTACATGTAAGGCACTTCAGTTTACTGAGTACTTTGACATATGTTATTTCAAGTTACTGCTCCAAATTTTTCCCATAGTCCCTAGAATGTACAATCTATGAATTGAGGGATCTTGGTTAACAAATTACTGCATCCACAGACCAGTGGAGGAAATCTGCAGAGAGGAAGAAGGGGAAGAAATTGCCCACTTATTGAAATGTAATGTTCTCTGATTACACTGATCCTTTATATACAGAATTTCATAAACAGCACCTCCTACACCCCCTGCCACCCTCTTCTCACCTTAGTTAGAAATTTTTATCACATTTTGCAGAAGAGTAAACTGAGTTCAGATAAGACCTACCCATTTCTTATCATTTTTTTCTTTTTTACTCTAATCTATAACATCACAAGTATTTTATATTTAAGGTTGCACAGCTTTTAATTGACAAATCCAGGACGCCTATCCATGTGTTATATCTCCCCGTATAGTCCTCTTTCCGCCACATGTCATGGTTATTGTAATTTTGAGGGGAGGGTTGGGTACTGGGGATTGAAGAGGGTTGCTTCACCACTGAGCCACGTCCCCAGCCCTTTTATACAAAAAAATAATTTATTTAGAGACAGGGTCTCACTAATTGCTTAGGACCTTGCTAAGTTGCTGAGGCTGGCTTTGAACTCATAATCCTCCTGCCTCAGACTTCCTAGCCTCTGGGATTATAGAAATGTATTGTAATTTTTTTTAACCAATCATTATGAAAACACTGAGGAACAGGGAGACATCATCAGTCTGAGCTGGAAAAGACAGCTAAGTTATGGAATGAATCTAAGTGCCCATCAAGGATGAAGTAAGATAAACAGGGTAGTATGTACAATGGAATAACCTTTCAGCCTTAAAAAAGGAAAATTCTGTCATTCGAAATAACATGAATAAGCCCAAAGAACATTATACAAGTGAAATAGGCTTGGTGCTTTGAAAGGCAAATGCCACATGTTTTTACTTATAAGGGAATCCAAACTCATAGGAAGTAGAGAACACAGTCGAGTTGTCCAGAGGGGGGGTTTGAGACATTGGGGAGATGTTGGTAAAAGAACAAATGTTCCAGCTAAACAGAAGGAATAAAACTATTAGTACTTGAAATGTCAATTAGCTTGATTTGATCATTCCATATTTTATATAATATAGCATCACTTTGTACTCACAAATATATACCATTATAATTTGTCAATTCAATAAGATAAAAAAATAATTTAGGCTTTTCCTTTGGGAGGTCTGGTGAGAGTCTAGAAGTAATACTCATATCCCCCTACCCCAAATTTAGATCACAGAAGGTAGGAAAACAGCATGTA
>JAKELJ010000548.1:0-22784 GCA_025594165.1 Tamias sibiricus
ATCATGCATTTAGAAAATGATATCCGTCTCTTTCAACCTCCTTTTTCTTTTTTTTTTTTCTTTTCTCCTCCCTCCCTCCCCCTTGCTCCCTCTCTTACCCTCCTTCCTTTGACCATTTTGTGTTCCTCTAATCCTCCTATGTCCCCCAATCCAACAATACTATTGGAACTAGCTCCTTATATCAGAGAAACTTTTGGTAATGGATTTTTGTGACTGACTAACTTCACTTAGCATTATGTCTTCCAACTTCATCCATTTACCTGCAATGCCATTAATTTATTTTCTTTTTATTGTGAGTAAATTCATTGTGAGTATATACCACCATTTTCTTATCCACTCATTTACTGAGGGACATCTAGGTTGGTTCCACATTCCTTAGCTATTGAGAACTGCACAGCTACAAAACATTGAGATAGCTGTGTCACTGTATATGCTGTTTTTAAGTTTCTTTGGGTATAGACCAGGAGGAGGGATGGCTGGGTCCATAGGGCTGGTTCCATCCCAGTTTTCCAAGAAATCTCCATATGCTGTTCCACAACGGTTGACATTTTGCAGTCCACCAGCAAATGTATGAGGTTGCCTTTTTTCCCACATCCTTCTCCACATTTATTGTTGCTTGTGTTCTTGATAGCTGCCATTTCTGACTGGATGTGAAATGATAATGTCTCAGCTGCATGTGAATTCCATCCAATTTAAAGATAAAATGAAAAAATCCCTTTGCATTAAAAATGCTTTGAGCTAGTAAAACATAGCAAGCAAGTGGGAAGAGGAGAGCATCACAGTGAGGAAGAGTATGGAGAGAGAAATAGGAGAAATAAGCAGCCTGAATATTCCTAGATACAAAAAAAAAAAATTCTATAGTTTTGGAATAGTCATAAAGTAGATTATAATGTAACCACTGAAGAATGTTGATAAAATCTCTATTACCAAAATGGCATGAGCTCCACACTAGCTTAACTCAAACTGATTGTAATCAAAATCTCCAGACAAAAATGTAGAAGTATTATCTGATGACTCTGTAATAGTATACAAAAGCAGGCACAGTGGAGAGGGAAATTCAAAGTGGAGGTGAGGAACTGATATAGTATGAATTTTCTTGTGTTTTTCTTCTCTTTAGTTTCATTTTATAGACTGAGATTGAATTCAACTGAAAGTGAACTTCGGTCACAGAATATGGTGGTGGCATGGACACTATAGACTCCAGAAATAAATAAAATAGGTATATATTTATAAACTTTATTTATTTATTTACTTTGCCTCTTGCAAATTCGGCAAAATAATGTCTTCCTGAAAAGATTAAACATAGAGGGAGATATAGTAGAAAATGGTTAATAAAGGAATTCCCTAATTCAATCTTGAATCAGAAATTTTTCTGCGCATATCTCTGAGATTGAATGCATGGAAGACCCAAAGTACACAGGAAATGTTTTCAGAATTGAATTAAAATCTAAAAGTGCCATTAAGTTTCTGACTTAACCTTTGGTAGCAAAAGAGAGGCAAAGAACCAAATGCAATTTAGCAAAGGTTTGGAAACTTAAATAATAAAAACCACTATCAAAAACTCATGATGATGCCAGGTATATTCGTAATGCCTTTAATCCCAGCAACTTCAGGGAGCTGAGGAAGGAAGATCGCAAGTTTGAGGCCAACATCAGTAAATTAGAAGCCTTAAGGATTAGAGAGAACCTGTCTCAAAATTAAAAAAATATAAAAGGGTAAAGGTGTAGACAATGGAAAGTGTCCCTGGGGTTCAATCCCTAGTACAACAACAACACACACAACAAAAAAAAAAAGTGATAAAAAATGTGATAAGGTATCTATAGGTAAAAAGGTCTCTATAGATTTAAATAATTTTAGTTTATTCTGGAGTCTTTAGGCGTCCATGCACCACCATATTTCTGTGATGAAGTTCACTTTCAGTTGATGTTCACTCTCAGGTATATAAAATGAAACAAAAAGAGGAAGGAAATCCACAAGAATCCATACTTATAATCAGTTCCTCCCTTCAGCATTTGAACTTCCTCTTCCTCTGTGCTGATAAAACAACTAATCAAGAACATTGTCAACAAGATTTTAATGGAAACAAATGTCTGAATTGATGACAGATATAATCAAAAATTAAATAAGTTAAAAGTCTAATAAATTTAGAAAACTATGGATGAATTGTCAAGGAAAAATACAACAACACATACTAACCCACAATCAACCCTAATGTTACGAATTATGCAGAATAATTTTACAGTGAAAATTTAACTTGATTAATTAGCTAAATTAAACAATCTTGTTATAGATGGGAAATATGTAGTATTCAGTATTAAGGACCTATTTAAAAGTGTAAAATTTTAGAATAAAGAAAACACAAATACAAAAGTTTCAAGAAAATGAACTGGTGAGTTCATAGTTGACTAGAGGAAATAAATGAAGAGTCTGGTAACTGAGAGACAATATCTAGTTACAGAAACCAAGTGAAAAACACATTAAAACTAAATAGTAGAAATTAGGTACTTGTGGAAAAAATACGCCAAAAATTCTAACATTCTTGTCACTGGTGTCCTATAAGACAAATAATGGGATATGGAACAGTATGTAATACTTGAAGAAATTCATCAACTGAAATGTTACAAGATTGATGAAAGATATAGATTGACAGATATAGACTGACTTAGTATAAGCTCAATGATAATCAGCCAGTCATGACTCTAGTATAAGCTCAAAGATAATCAGCCATGTAAGATAATCAAAACTTGTAAATAAACAAACACAGCCAAAAAAAAATATCCAAGTGGAACAATTATACTCACTTTTATATTTCATTGCTAGATGGTGGTAGGAGACAAAGACTGATGCATCAAAAGTAGATGTGATACCAACGTGGGAAATTATGCCCCCAACATATTCTTCCATTAGAGTGCATTTAGTTTCTAGAGTTTCCAGCATGGCTTTCTCCTTTCTTAACAGGATGCTGGAATGAAAAAGACCTTCTTTATTACAAATTTCTTGGAAAAGGTTTGTGGGGTTCATCTCAAAACATGTGCTTCCCAGGAAATAATGATTTCAGAATGATAAATAAGATATTTCATTTGGATTTCCAGATGATTTTTGTCTATCATACACATAGTTTTATTGTGTTTTATTAAGAAAAATATGTTGGAATCAGTTTCATATACATGTGATTTTTTAAAAAGTTTCCATTTTGGATATTTTTTTTTATAATTTAAAATAGTATGGTATAACAATTCTTAATAGCACATATATTGCTAATATTGTTTACATACAAACTGTATTGTTTAACAAGTATATTCATATACAAATCAGTTCTTCAAATAATGGCATCAAGGGATAAATGATATCCATCTCATTCAACCACCGTTACTTGTTTTTCTTGTTTTCCCCTGTCCACTCCTCAGATAGCTCCTCTCCTTACCCTCCCTTTCCTTTGACCGATTCGAGTGTTCCCTTTAAATCCACCCTAAGTAACCCCCATCCAACAATACTTTGAACTAGCCCTCCTATAATCAAGAGAGAACATTTGAGGTACTTGTCATTTTTGATGACCTGACTAACTTCACTTAGCATTATGTTCTTCCAACTTCATCCCATTTACCTGCAAAATGCCATTAATTTTGTTTTCTTCTTTTATTGCTGAGTAAAATTTCCACATGGTGTGCCGTGTAAAATATATATTTTTTTTTCTTTTGCAAAATCATAAACCACATTTTCTTAATCCACTCATTTACTGAGGACAAGGACATCTAGGTTGGTTCCACAACCTATGCTATTGTGAGATTGTGCAGCTAACCAACATTGAGATAGCTGTGTCACTGTAATATGCTTATTTTTAAGTCCTTTGGTGAATAGACCCAGGAGTGGGATGGCTGGGCTCATAGGATGGTTCCATTCCCCAGTTTTCCAAGGCAATCTCCATACTGCTTTCCATAACGGTTGCACCATTTTGCGCAGTCCCACCAGCAATGTATGAGGGTGCCTTTTTCCCCCCACATCCTCTCCTCCAACATTTATTGTTTGCTTGTGTTCTTGATAGGCTGCCCTTCTGACTGGAGTGAAATGAAATCTTAGAGTAGTTTTGATTTGCATTTCTCTAATTGCCAGCGATGTTGAGCATTTTTTCATGTATTTGTTGATTAATCGTGTATCTTCTTCTGAGAGGTGTCTTTTCAATTCCTTAAGCCCATTTATTGATTGGGTTATTTGTTTTTTTTTTTTGGTGTTAAGTTTTTTGAGTTTTTTATATATTCTAGAAATTAGTGCTCTATCTGATGTGCATGTATTAAATATTTGTTCCCAATTAGTTGGCTCTCTATTCACCTCACTGATTGTTTCTTTTGCTGAGAAGAAGCTTTTTAGTTTAAATCTATCCCATTCATTAATTCTTGGTAGTAATTCTTGCGCTACAGGATTCTTATTAAGGAACTTGGGGGCCTAATCCGACATGTTGGAAATTGGAGGCTTACTTTTTCTTCTATTAGGTGTATTGTCTCGTGGTCTAATTCCTAGGTCCTTGATCCACTTTGAATTGAGTTTTGTGCATGGTGAGAGATAAAGGTTTAAATTTCATTTTGTTGCATATGGATTTCCAGTTTTCCCAGCACCATTTGTTGAAGAGGCTTATCCTTTCTCTCCACTGTACATTTTTGGCACCTTTGTCTAATATAAGATAGTGAAATTAAATGTAATAGTCTCTGTGTCCTCATTCTGTACCCTTGGTCCACCAGTCTGTTTTTGGTGCCAATACCATGCTGTTTTTTGTTACTATTGCTCTATAGTATAATTTAAAGTCTGGTTAAGGGTGATGCCCCATGCTTCACTTTTCTTGCTCAGGATTAGCTTTGGCTATTCTGGGTCTCTTATTTTTTCCAGAGATGAATTTCCATGACTGCTATTTTCTATTTCTTTGAAGAATGACATTGGGATTTTGATTGTGAATTGCATTAAATCTGTATAATGATTTTGGTAGTATGGACATTTTGGACAATATTAATTCTTCGGACCTATCCAAGAGCAAGGTAGGTCTTTCTTGTCATCTTCTGAGTTTATCTATAGATTTCTTTCTTTAGTGTTCTATAATTTTCCCCCCGGCGGTTATAGAGGTCTTTCTCCTCTTTCGTTAGGTTGATTCCCAGGTATTTTATTTTTTTTGATGCTATTGCAAATGGGGTATTTTTCATCATTTCCCTTTCAGAGGTCTTTGTCGCTGATGTACACAAATTGCCTTTGACTTTTCGGGTATTGATTTTGTATCCTGCAACTTGGCCAAATTCGGGTTTACTAGTTGTAAAATGTTTTCTGGTAGAGTTTTTTGGGTCTTCTAGGTAGTGATTATCATGTCATCAGCAAATAGTGCTAATTTGAGCTCTTCTTTTTCCTATCTAGGATCCTTTAATTTCTTTCGTCTGTCTAATTGCTCTGGCCAGAGTTTCCAGTACTATGTTAAATAGCAGTGGTGAAAGGGGACATCCTGTCTTGTTCCAGTTTTTAGAGGGAATGCTTTCAATTTTTCTCCATTTAAGATAATGTTAGCTCTGGGCCTTGCATATAATAGCTTTTTTGATTAATGTTAAGATATGTTTCCTGATATTCCTAGTTTTTCCAGTGTTTTGAACATAAAGGGGTGGCTTGTATTTTGTCAAATGCTTTTTTTCTGCGTCTATTGAGATAATCATATGATTTTTATCTTTAAGTCTATTGATGTGATGTATTATGTTTATTGATTTCCAAATGTTGAACCAGCCTTGCATCCCTGGAATAAACCCCAACTTGAATCGCCGGTGCACTATCTTTTTGATATGTTTTTGTATCCGATTTGCCAGAATTTTGTTGAGGATTTTTGCATCTATGTTCATTAAAGATATGGGCCTAAGTTTTCTTTTTTGGATGTGTCTTTGCATGCTTTGGAATTAATGTAATATTGGCCTCATAGAAAGAGTCTGGAAGAGCTCCCTCTTTTTCTATTTCTTGAAATAGTTTGAAGAGCATTGGTATTAGTTCTTCTTTGAAAGTCTTATAGAACTCGGACTGTAAACCCATCAGGTCATGGACTTTTCCTTGTTGGTAGCTTTTTGATGACATTCTTCTATTTCTTCGCTTGTAATTGATCTATGTTTAAATTATGTATAGCCTCCACATCCAGTTTTAGGCAAATCATATGACTCTAGAAATCTGTCAATGCATTCAGTATTTTTCTATTTTATTAGAGTACAAGTTTTCAAAGTAATTTCTAAATTATATTCTGTAATATCTGAGGTGTTTGTTGTGATATTCCCTTTTTCATCAGACGAATGTTAGTAATTTGAGTTTTTTCTCTTCTTCTTTTCGTTAGCATCGCTAAGGGTCTGTCCAATTTTGTTTATTTTTTCAAAGAACCAACTTTTAGTTTTGTCAATTCTTTGAATGGTTTCCTTAGTCTCAATTTCATTAATTTTCTGCTCTGATTTTAATTATTTCCTGTCTTCTACTGCTCTTGGTGTTGGTCTGTTTCTTCTTTTTCTAATGCTTTGAGGTGTGATGTTAAGTCATTTATTTGTTGGTTTTTTTTCTCTCTTAAGGAATGAACTCAGTGCAATGAATTTTCCTCTTACTACTGCCTTCATAGTGTCCCAGAGATTTCTATATGATTTGTATCTGTGTTCTTCATTTACCTCTAGGAATTTTTGAATCTCCTCTTTGATGTCTTCTTCAACCCCTTGTTCATTCAGTAGCATGTTGTTTGAACTTCCAGTTGATGGAGTAGTTTTTCTTATTCCTTGTTTTGTCGTTGATTTCCAATTTCATCCCTTTTATGGTCCGATAGCATGCAGGGTAGTATTCTCTTATTTTTTTATATTTGCTGAGAGTTGCCTTTGTGAACATAATATTTGGTCTATTTTGGAGAAGGAGCCATGTGCTGCTGAGGAGAAAAATGTGTATTCATTTACTGAGGGGATGAAATATTCTATATATGTCCCAGTTAGGTCTAAGTTGGTTAATTGTTTTGAGGAGGCTTAAAGTTTCTTTGTTTAGCTTTTGTTTGGATGATCTATCCATTGGTGAGAGAGGTGTGTTGAAGTCCCCTAGAATAACTGTGTTGTGGTCTTATTTTACTCTTGAACTTAGATGCGTTTGTTTGATGAGAATGTAGGTGCTCCATTATTTGGGGGCATACAGATTTATGATTGTTATATCCTGTTGATGGATGGTTCCCTTAAGTAATAAGAAATATCCATCTTTGTCCCTCTTGATTAATTTTGGTTTGAAGTCTACCTTATTTGATATGAGAATGGAAACCCACTGCTTGCTTCCGCCGGCCATGTGAGTGATAAGACTTTTCCCAGCCTTTCACTTTCAGTCTGTTGATGTCTTTTTCTATATGAGGTGTGTTTCTTGGAGACAGCAAATTGTTGGGTCAATTTCTTTTAATCCATTCTGATAATCTGTGTCTTTTGATTGGCGAGTTATAGGCCATTAACATTCAGGTTATTATTGAGATGTGATTTTTTATTCCCATCCATTTTTATTTGTACTTATGGTCTTTAGCTTGATTTGGTTTCTCTTCTGGTTTGGTATTTCCTTTTAGTTTAATATCTCCCTTTGTTGATTTTCGTTATCATCTTTCTCTTCTTCTTCATGAAAAATGTTGCCCAGGATGTCAGAAGTGCTGGCTTTCGAGTTGTGAAATCTTTTAACTTTTGCTTGTCGTGGAAGGTTTTTATTTCATCTTCGAATCTAAAGCTCAATTTTGCTGGTGGATATAAGATTCTTGTGGTGACCAAGATGATCATCCCCTTTTCTTTCAGAGCTTGAAAATATTGCTATTCCAGGATCTTCTTGCTTTTAAGGTCTGGGTTGAAAAATCTAAGCTGAACATATAGGTCTGATTGGTTTCCCCTCCTATATGTAATTGCTTCCTTTCTCTTGTGGCTTTTAGTATTCTCTCCTTGCTCAGTGTATTAGGCATTTTCATTATAATGTGTCTAGGTGTGGAATCTGTTGAGATTTTGTTTGTTTGGTGTACGGTATGCCTCTTGAACTTGGTTTTCCATTTCATTCCTCAAGCTTGGAAAATTTTCTGTAATTATTTCATTAAATAGATTAATCATTTCCTTTTGTGGCTTGAAACATTCTGCCCTGTTCCTCTACGCCGGATCACTTTAAGTTTGGTCTTTTTATGCTGTCCCATAATTTTCCCTGGATGTTATGTTCATGATTATTAACAAGTTTTGCACGTAATGGTTTAAACTTCTTCTCTAGAAGAGCATATATTTGTCTTCATTGTCTGAGGTTCTGTTCTTCCAGTTATGGTTCTATTCGTGTTGGAGATGTTTTCAATTGAGCTTTTATTTTGGTTTATTGCTTCTTTCATTTCTGGAAAGTTCTCACTGATGTTTGGACTTCTCTTTAGAGGCCTCTATTTCCCTATTGAAGTAATCTTTTACTTCCTGTATTTGTTTTTGGAGATTCTTTGTCAAAATGATCTTTTGCCTCCTGTACCTGCTCCCTCATCTCATTTTTGTGTTCATTCTTGAAAAGTTCCATAAACATGATTGGCATTATTGTAAATTTCTTCAAATTCCATCTCCTCGGCATTTGACTGTGAGCTGTGCTTGACATTTGACATACTTGCCGATTGAGGTAGAAGTGTCTGATTGTCTGCGCGTTTGTGGTCATTTTTCTTCACCATTCGTTTTTTCATGTTGCTTGGTTTGTATATTCTTCTGTCACTGTTGGGGACCTTATACTGTTTCGATTGGTTGTACCTTTAAGCCTCCATATGTTCGGTTCCAGGTAGATTCATTGCTATCAGATCCATCCGTTATAATTCCTTTATACTTTTTAAAATACCTAAAGTACTTTATTTTCCGTAATAATCCATGTTTGTGGTCACACAATGTACAGATTTTGTTATCCCCAGAGATGTCGCGCACTTTCCAATATTTACTCGGTACTGTTTCTGATGAAGGGTTTCTATAGCTTCAAGTATGTGGGAATACAGATAGGTGTTAATGTTTGGAGAAGAAGAAAGTGTCTTGAATTGACTGTAGTAAAAACTTGCCTGTTATTTCTTGGTAAGTATGAAAAGTGTATGACTTACTATTGTGAAATTGGTAATTAGTGCGAAGAAGGTGTTGTGTATCCACTGTAGACGTATGGAAGAAAGAGACTGGGGTGTGACGCTCAATTAGGTAGAATAAAAAAAGATCTCAATTATGATATAATAGTAGGGTTGGATAAGACAAAGAAATGATGAGAAATGAGTAAAGAGTAGGGAATTTGGTGTATAGAGAGAGGAGTGAGGAGAATCAAGGGAGCAATAGATGTAGTAAACTATATACTAACTCCCATCCTTTGCGTACGCCCCAGGTTCAATTCGCTCCCTCCCCGGTTTCTAAGACAAATCCCCCAAGTGTTTGGCGTGGATTACTTGTTTTGGGCTCCTCGTTGGGATTTTTTAGTATGCCTGCTCCTGGCAGGATGTTAACATCATGAAAGATGAAGGAGGAAGAAGACAAAGGAGAGGAAAAAGATACAAGGGTGAGAAGGAGTAAAAGAATGAAAGAAAAAAGGGGAGCGGAGCAGATAAAAAACAAACTAAACAAACAATGCGGAATGGATAAAAAAAAAAAAAAAGCAGAAACAAAACAAAGCAAAGAAAACGAAAAATTTAACAAACAAAATTACAACATACAAAACAACTAAAAAAACCTCCCTGCATCCAGAAAATCAAGCAGACAATAAAAAGGAAAGGGAAAAAAAAAAAAAAAAGTCAAACCCCCTAGTCCAGACAAAAAGGGCCCTGGGAAGCCCCCTCTTTTTTTCCTTGCCAGTTCAAACCATTGCTATTTGGATCACAGTCTGTGATCCTGTCAGTGGAAATCAAGGCTGCATCCTAGGCACAGCGGCTGCACGGTTCAGTGAGGAGGGGCCCAGGGGGACTGTGTGTGTCAGCAGTGATGAATGGCGCCGGGAAGGGGGATCTTCCAGAAGGCACTGCCCCCTCCCAAGCCACCCACAGTTGCCGTCCTGTGGCCGCTGTTTGCCAGCCTCAGAAAGAAACGCCTTCCCCTGCTGAACAACCAAGTCTCACCCAATTCGTGCGTTGTCTTCAGAGAGCAGGAGAGTCCCTGGGTGGATGCAGCAGTGCTTCCGGTCTCCTCCCTTTGTCAGGACCAGTCCTGCAGCTTTCAAAAGAGGCGGCGCTCTCCTTCCAGTCAACAGCAGCTCCGCCAGACTCCCAGACTCCCGTATTCCTTGCGATCGCACCGGGATAGCCACCCGAGGGTCGCTGTTCAGGCGGACGATGGAGTGTGGATTCGAACTGGGTGGTTTTGTTGAATGTTGTGGACCTTGCGGTCTCCGTGGCTCCCCTAGCACCTAATACGTCCGGCTGTTAATCGCTTGTTTTTTTATGACGGTTTCACGCTAGTGTGCAGTGAGTTTGGTGGGGTTTGCAGAAGTAGCGCGGCCTCCTCACTCTGACCTTGTTTCGCATGGCCTGTGCACCGCCAGGCGGTTTTGCAGGAGCCTCGCGGCTCCTGCCGCTGCAGACAGCTTGTCTCCTTTCTCTCTCTGGTAGTGGTAATCAACCATCCAGGATATCGGTATTTTCAGTCCTATATATATTAATGAAAGGCCAATTTATCTGCTTTGTTGGATTCTTTCTACGGAACTGTCCTGACGTGCGGCTTTCCTCTTAATCGCCATCTTGGATCTCTAAAGTACATTATTCTTAAAAGGCATTTGAATCTTTATCATTTAGAGCAGAATACAATTATTAACTCTTTATTATGCTGTTATCATCAAAATATGATAAATGGATATTTCATAATAACTTACATCTTCTAAAAAGTCTCAAACTCAGTATTTCTTCAAAAGAAATGTTGCAATTTGTTGCACTTTGGTTTCTTCTTATTTCTATTGCTTATTAATTAGTATCTATGTTTCTAATGGTTGCTCTATAATTTTCTTTAATTGTTTCATGTTTTCTTGATCTACATGAAAAAAAATCAGTCAACATCATGAATATTTCTCACCATGTTCATTTTTTTGGCTTTTATCATATATTTTATATCCTCAGCATATTTTAGTTATTATTTTTACAAAATAAATATTGTTAGAAAATTAAAAATGAGGAAAACATATCTTTTGTACGTTCCTTCTTATTTATAATTTCCATGTGTACTTCATTCCTCTGTATCAAATTTCTATCTGGTATCATTATTTTTTTTAGCCTGTTAGGTAATAGCAGTGCAGGTCTTCTGGTGATTAATTCTCTCTTTACTAGTCGTTATTTTTTGCAGATATAAATCTGTTGCAAGATTATTTTTATTCAGGATTTTCAAGTCGGAAATGATCATTTGTCTTCTAGCTTGTAAAATTTCTGGCAGATATTTAGTTTGCTCATCAGTTGTTATGTGTCTTTTTCTGATGGAGTCTTCGTAAGACTTTTTCTTTGTCTATTGTTTTCAGACAATTGGATTTATAAAGTGTGGTTGGTGTGGTTTTATTCTGTGTGGGTTCTTGAGACTTTTTCAATCTGTGGGCTCATTATTTGCATCTAAATTTTAAGCATTTTTGGCCACTTTTTTCCTTCAATTTAAAATCTAAAACTTTTTATTTTTGCCCAACTGGTTATCTATGCCATGTTATTATCTATTTCACAATTTTCATTTTCTGTACCTTTTTTTTAATTTTTTTATTATTTTTATTTACTTTTTCTTCATGCACAAGTTTAGTATCTTTTTACATTTACCTATGCTTGTATAACAAAGTATTTAAGTTACCTATTCAGAATCTGCAATCATGCATTTAGGATTAATGTATCAATCTCACCCAGTGATTCTCACTCCTGTCACATTGATTTATATTCCATGACATTTTGGCACCTTTACATTTGTATTATCGGATGTTCAGGGGTCATCATCAAAGTTTAAGGGCTGACCTCTAACTGTGTAATTATCCTGCATCAGGCCTTCAGAGTATCTGGGTCTTAAAGGCTATGCTCCTTTTCACCCTAGCCTTCTGTGTTATTTTGTTCTAGGATCTGTTGATTATGTCTTCACTAATTTCTTTGATTTTTTGTTCTGCAAGTGTCTAATCTCTGGCTAATTCCCATCTCTTAAGTCGCTGAAGTGTGTCAAGCCTCAAAATTCACATATGATGAAAATGTTAATCTCTCAATATTTTCTAGAGGAGCTGTATTGATTTGGTATAGTTATGGTATTTAATGGAGGTTAATTGATGTTAAATGAAGGTTTTGGTTTTCAATTCCATATAATGAATGGCCTATTCTTCTAAAAAAGTGAACAGATTAGGAACTAGGATTAGATCACATGAAATAATACTGAAGAAGACATAACACCATTATATCAAATAAAAAGAGATAGTTTGGTCATAAGTATGTAATCCCTAATTCTTCTGACAAAGTTGTATAATCAGACTTCTGATGGACCTCCAAATGTTCTTATGAAAATAAAATTTCTTTTGATTAAGACCACCCTAGCCTGTCGGTAACCCTATGAATATTAATTTATGCCATCTTTTCTAAGTTTTTTATTCTATGATATTTGTGTTGCTCTATGAGGTCTATGTATATGAATTGATGTATCTCATAGTGTAGCTCATATGTTTCCTGCTTATTTATATTGGTCTTCTAAAAATTTTAGTGGAATAAACATATATTTTAAATAATACATGTTTTGGTATTTGGATTTTGTTGTATTTTCTGCTATGTGTTGACATTTATTGCTGCATGCTGTTAAATTATTTGGAATCAGTGGCGGTACTCTTTTTTTTGTTTCGCTAATTAAGGTTGTTTTAGGTTCAAGTCCTATAATATGGTTTTTAGTCTAGAATCTATCTTGGTGCTATAAGACAAGTATCTTTTGAAAACATACCCATATATTATGTCCTTGTATGTAAGATATCTTTCTATGTGGCTGCTTAGATTAACACTAACTCTTATTCTGCCCCCCTTGTGAGCTCCAGGGAGTTACGGTTCTTATGGTGTTTCTTCCCCTAGCTCGGGTACCTCTATGTTATCAGTACATGTTAAGAGTAGCTTTCTAATAAGACTAGACAGGTACTATAACTGACTTATATATCTGATACTTCTGTGTTTTCTGTAAAACTCCTTTTCGTTCTGGTTACTCCTGGGCTGGTATATTCTGTTCACACTGGTCCCTCTCACAAACGGTGTACTTAACTCTCATAAAATACAGTGAGCCCCTCCAGGTTCTGTTTAGAGTTCCCCATTCCTGAAGGGTAATAGTACCCCCCAGATAGTAAAAAAGGATTATTATAAGGTAACAATGAACTTCATTGAATACTTAATAATAAGAAATTATAGAACCCTTTTCTTTTTGGATTCACAGGTCTTGTGTGGTCGGTGGTTCCATTGACTGGACTTTTATTGTTTCATTTATTTTTGTCCAATTTTTCTAGCTGTGTATATTACAGAGGGGATATCTGTTTCCTGTGATTGTATTATGATTAGAAGTGGAAGTCTACCACTTTCAGTCTTTAATATTCTTTTATCATTATTTTAAAATTCCATCTTCTATGATAGCAGTTATTTAGTATTCCATTCATTTAAATATCTTGATTCTATGAACATTGGCCCATATTTAAAAGGGACATTTATCTTACAGCACACTATTTTGCCACTCTTAAAATCTTGATGCCTTCAATAGATAATATGGGATAAAGAAATGACATATTTAATTTTTGAAGAATGAAATTTATGGCATTTTTCTGGTAAATTGAATGGAGTTGGGACTGTATCATGAGATGCTAGATAGATGACAATGCCAAAAGACCATAAGGCTGAATGTTTTCTCTTATATTGTAGAAAAATATTTACTCCATTTATAAGTGGTGGTGTGGTGATATGGACGAACTAAGTTTACTTTAGGTAGAGGAAAAATGTAGGGACGGGAGGGGATATTGGGGATTGATAAGGATAGTAGAATTATTACCCCTTTATGTATGACTATATCTAAGTTGCTTTAAATGGACTTGTAACAATCATTGGTAAATAAATAATTAATATTTAAATACAAATAATTTATATAAGGTAAAAAACTAATTGATTGCAATAAAACGGCATCTCATTTTACTTACAAACACTGGATAATGTCTGTGAGATTTTATTGACCACAAGTTCGAGATATAAATATTTTTTGGATATAAAAGGGTATTAATTATTTTTATTAACAGGCGTGTGCTGGTTAATCAACAGTTAGCACAGTCTGAGGTAATTGCATCATGAGGGATTTTCATTGTATTGTGTGAAACATCACTTGTGTTATTTACACAACAACCTAGATGCTACATGGCCTATTGTACACCTTATGTTATATGCTCATAAATGATTGGGACCAGGCTATGATCTTATTAAAAAGTCATGTTTATTATACGGGATTATATAAAGATAACTGTAATATTAAATGGTCAATTATCTTATGTACCCTTAACATACCTATAATACAGAAAATACTGCAGTAAAAATGTGGGGTAAATGTTTAAATAATGGCTTATCTGTAGTGGGCACTTTACTAAGCACCAGGAGCTTACCATGACTAGAAAGTTGCCCTGTGTGTGTCCTAAATTGAGGGTGTGGTGAGGAAAGATTAGGCCTGGGGCACCACTGCTGTCAAATTTATAAAGACTGTACACTTAGCGGATACTAATTTATTTAATTTTTTTTCACTTTTTAAATTGTTGCCGCCTGAAGCGCTCGGAGCCCCGGAGCCGCGGGAAGAACTTTCAGAAGCAAACTGGAGACAAACAGCTTTTTATTCTGATAACTTTTCTCTCTGGTTCTAACAACAACTAACACACGCCAAAAACACACCACTAAAATGGCGCTGACCCGATCAGCAATTTCGGCCAAGTCACTCGAGATCCCGCAACAAAATCCCGTGAGACTACGGGTGGCGACAATGGCCAAATCTCCACGGCTCATAGTCAACTGCAATTCAAGCCAATCCCCAAACAGGGCTCCTGCATTTCCCCCTTTTTGTTTTAAAAGAGGTAATGCTCTAGGACGTCTATGTGCAACCAACATTCTTACCCGTCATCGGATAATCAAGGCTGTGCCCTTGACTCCTGTCTTAGGTTGATATGTCGGCCACATGAGACTGTCCCGTGCGACTGTGCCTGTCTTAGGTTGTCCCCCTCTGGGGATCTTACCCGTCATTGGCTAACCAGCCATCCAATGGAGCCCTTTAGGATCGACTATATATGATGACTAACAGCCGTCCAATTGTGAGGAGATGTTGCGGCTTTAAGGCGACAAGCCTTTTGGTGATGAGCCAAATTGCATAGCATATCAAATTGTTTAAACAAATCAGCTGCCCTAAGTTCCATCAAGTAACACACTGAATTCTCTAGACAAATACCCGCAAGGCATTGTCCCGTAAAGTCCCAAACAATGAAAGATCAAAATGTCCATTTGTTGTAAACATGTTGATGTAGGAGGCCCCATGCATGTAGAGCAGAGGCCACACTGTTGGTGAGGTTGTTTGATGTTTGAGCAGCAGGGATGCTTGCGGCGGCCGCGATCCCTGCAGCTGTAGCAGCAGACGTCTTTTTTATGTTTAGACAATGCCACCGGCAAATCTTCAGGGCCCGCTACCTAGAAACTCAAGCATCAATTATTAAAGGAAAGGCAGTGCTATTGCAGCACTGAGTCAAGAGGCGAGTTGTCAAACTACAAAATAGAATAATTAGATTAGAAAATTAAAGTTGATTTTTGTTCACACACATCGCTGGTTGAGCTTCTACAAACATAAGTTGGAAAAATATCATATTTAGAACAAAACAAAGAAAGACTGAGGGTAATTACTGCATTAAAGATAGATTAAAGAAAAGGTAAAAAGGCACTTTAGAGAAATAATTTGTTAGCTGGAACCCTTGAGTCTCTCTGTATACAGAGCAATCTTTTACCTGTTGAGATAATTGAAATTAATGAGCTATTAAACAAATGAAGTTAATAACAAATAAACAATCTTAAGTCAAAACACCAAAATATCAGGTTATATAGCACTAGTCATATTGTTTGCTAAAGAGAAGTCCCAGGGACACCTATAAATCAAAATTGAAAGTACCTTCATTTATAAAATTATTTACCTAAATTGAATACTCTTAACCTAAAATGAATTAAAGTTATTTGGATCCATATATATATATATATTTTTCTTTTTCATAAGCGCTTTGTTCTTTGTGACGTCACACTGGACAGACGAACAAACATACAAACATATATTTGTGACGTCACATTAACATGAAATGTAGACAAATGTACAGACATAAAGACATGTATAAAAAGAAAAAAAAAAAATACAATTGTGTGCACACTAAAGAGAGATCTCCTCGTCCCGGCCGGGAGAAATGACACTTAAGTTGTGAAATATTTTGAAGGACTCTTTTGAGGGAATCATTCTATACCTTCATCTTGGTCCTCTTGATTTTGTACCTTTTTTATTAATCTTGATTCTTCAATAACTTCATCTTGATCATTTTGATGTGGTACCTGTTTTATTAATCTAGATGGTATCCATATTGGAGAGGATTCGTCTTTTGGAAAAACACAAAACAGATCCTCTTCCCCAAATTAATACTGGATCTGGACCCTTCCATGTACCTGAAAGAACATCCTTCCAGTAAACCAAAGGTTTATGTTGTTGGTGTGGATTCCAATGTCTGTCTCCAGCAGAATAACCATTAGAGTCTAAAGTTAAAAAATTTAAGGTAAACAGGGCAACTGCCAATCTGTCCTTAGGACTTTTCCAATTTCCTTCTTTTTGTTTTAATAACATAATTTTCAGTGTTCGGTTTGCTCTTTCAATAATGCCCTGACCCTGAGGATTGTATGGGATGCCTGTTTTATGGGATATATTGAATTTTGCGCAAAAACTGTTTGAAAGATGAGGACGTATATGCGGGGCCATTATCTGTTTTAAGCATTTTGGGGATGCCCAATGCAGCAAAAGCTTGCAAACAATGAGATGTAACATCTTTAACTTTTTCTCCAGAATGTAAGGAAGCAAAAATCATGCCTGAGCATGTATCTATGGTCACATGAATAAATCGCAATTTTCCAAAACTTGGCTCATGAGTAACATCCATCTGCCACAAATGATTGGGCATTAATCCTCTAGGGTTAACTCCGAAATGAGGATTGGGCAAATGTGTCATACAAGATTTACAATCTTTTACAATTGTTCTGGCTTGCTCCTTTGTGATTTTAAACCTACGTTGCAAGGTGGTGCTGTTGACATGAAACTGGGAGTGAAATAAAGTAGCTTGTTGTAGCGCTGAAAGTATAAATACTTTTTGTAAGTTCATCAGCCTTTTGATTACCTTCATGGAGGGGACCAGGCAAATTAGTATGTGCTCTAATATGGCTACGAATAGAGGTTCTTTTCTTGCCCACAAAAGTTTTTGTATTTGATAAAACAATTTAAAGGCTGGAGTATGAGGTGCTATTGGTCCTGCTAACTCTAATTTTGGGACGGCTTGTACAATATAGTGGCTATCTGAAAAAATGTTTACGGGCTGGTCCCTAAAATTTTCCAGAGCTCTTACCACAGCTTCCAATTCCACTAGTTGAGCTGATTTGTGTGCAGTTATGTAAGTCATATTTTCTTTTTTAGTGACTACTGTAGCAGTACCATTTGAGGACCCATCTGTAAATACATTAAATGCCTTAGGAATAGGTTGATTTTTTATTACCTGTGGAAATATAATAGGATGATTAATACAAAAAGATAATATAGGGGACTTAGGAAGATGATTATCAAAATTTGCAGAAGTAGAGCATTTAGCTATAGCCCAATCATTATCATTGAAGCATAAGTATTCAATCTGTGATGATGAATAGGGAGTAATAATAGTAGCAGGGTGAATGCCAAATATTTTAGTAGAAGTCTTAAGTCCTTGAAGAATAAGTTTAGCCACCATGGAGGTATAAGATTCAATTATACTTTTAGGAGAGACGGGCAAATGTATCCATAATAAAGGCCCTTGTTGCCAAAATACTCCTGTGGGTGTATATTGTGAAGAAATAATAATCAACATCAGCGGTTGAGTTAAATCAAATCTATCACAATGAGCTCCTTCGATGGCTTTTTCTACTAACTTTAAAGCTTTCCTAGCATCAGGAGTCAATGTTCGTGGTGAAGATGGATCAGGATCTCCACGAAGGATGTCAAATAAAGGTTTTAGTTGGCCAGTAGTGAGATTTAGTGTAGGGCGAAGCCAATTAATGTCTCCCAGTAGTTTTTGGAAATCATTGAGGGTGGTCAAATGTTCTTTATTTATTAAAATTTTTTTGGGGTCTAACAAAAGTATCCATGATTTTAAATCCTAAATATAATATGGGAGATCTGGTTTGAACTTTTTCTTCTGCTATATATAATCCATATTTTTTTAAATTTTCTACCACATCACTGAATATATTAAATAAGATTTTTTGATTAGGGTGGGCCAATAAAATATCATCCATGTAATGTAGACACATGAGGTTTGGATATTTATTTTTAATGGGTTGGATAGCCTTGTCCACATATATTTGGCATATGGTGGGGCTATTAGCCATTCCCTGTGGTAAAACCTTCCATTGATATCTCTGATCAGGGCCATTATTGTTCATAGAAGGAACGGAAAAAAGCAAACCTGGGGGCATCCAGAGGATGTAGGGGAATAGAAAAGAAGCAATCCTTTATATCAAGAGTAATAAGATGGAAATTTTTTGGAATAGCTACGGGACTAGGAAGTCCAGGTTGAGTAGGCCCCATAACTTGCATGGTTTTATTGATTTGTCTAAGATCATGTAACAATCGCCATTTTCCTGACTTTTTCTTGATCACAAATATGGGGGAATTCCAGGGAGAGGTGGAAGGTTCTATATGACCTGCTTCTAATTGTTCCTGAACTAATTGGTGGGCCGCTTGTAATTTCTCTTTAGATAGGGGCCACTGAGGGACCCACACTGGCTTATCAGAAAGCCATGGTATTTTCAAAATTATTTTCTCAGTGGCCCCGAAAAAAAATATCTTTTTCCTTTATGACAATGATTACTTTTAGGGTTAAGATTACTCTGTACTTTTTGATAATGAGTTCTTTTATGGTTAAGATTACCCTGTAGGTTTTCACATTTAACATCTGCAGGCTTGGTTGCAAGGTGTACTCCCATTTGTTGCAAAATATCTCTTCCCATAAAGTAACCGGTAGATTAGGTAAAACATAAGGCTGAAATGTTCCTTTATGGCCTTCATCATCCTCCCATTTTAAAATTACTGCACTTTTATCTGGGAGGTTATTATATCCCAAGCCTCTTAAACTGGTTGAAGCTTTTTGCAGAGGGCCAGTGCTTGGGCCATTGGCGTAAATTAATAATGGAAGAGTCAGCTCCAGTATCTATTAATCCCTCCATTTCTATTCCTTGGATTTTTATTTTACACATAGGCCTCCTTGAACAGTCTCGAACCCAGCAAGCCATGGGACTTGAGTCAGTGGAACAAAATCCTCTATTGTTCCCTTCTTGAGGCATACCCATTTTAAATGAATTATGTAAATTGGGAAGGAGAAGCAACTGAGCAATTCTATCTCCTTGATTAACAGAACTTACACTTTGGGGTGAGCTAAGCATTATTTTTATTTCCCCTTTGTAGTCTGAGTTTATTACACCTGGGGTCACTTGCAAACCTAATAAGCTTTTAGGACTACGCCCGATAATAAGTCCTACAGTCCCTGAGGGAAGAGGTCCCCTGACTCCTGTGGGAATCAGTTGAACCCCCATTTCAGGTGTTAACACTATTCGGGCGGTGGAACAGAGGTCTAATCCTGCATTTCCTCTTGTTCCTCTGGCGAGGGAGTGGATGGGTAGTAGGGATTGTGTCGGGGAAGCATCTGAGTGGATGCTTGAGGATACTCCTTCTGCAATGCCCCGTACATTTGTGGGCCCCGGGTACTGGGCCCCGTGCCCCGTTTTTTGAATTCCTGAACAAAGGATTTCCATGGATGTCAAATTTTGAATAGCATTTATTGGCCCAATGATTTCCCTTTTTACACCTGGGGCAGCGGCCTGGGGCACGGTATGAGCTTGATCTTATTTCTCTTTTGGGATTTTGCCTAGAATTGCCTGATTGATTATGATAATTTTGCCTGGAATATCCTGATTGATTATAATGTCTACGTTTAGCCTTTGTGAAATTTCGAGAGGAAGCACCTCTCATTGAGGCTGCAATCACATTTCCTGTGACAAAGGCGCCATTTATATCTTTACATAGTTGTATATATACGGAAAGATCCTTTTTAGTTCTCCATGGCCTGATGGCTGCTTGGCACCATTTATTTGCATTTTCATAAGCTAATTGAACAACTAAAGGCATAGCTTGGTCAACATCTGCAAACACACTACCTGCAGTTCTCAAAAGTCGATCAGCAAAGTCGGCATACGGCTCATTAGGTCCTTGAATCACTTTTGACAAGCTACCTTGTAGATCCCCAGGTCCTTGTACAGTTTTCCATGCCTCTAAGGCAGCTGCATTTATCTGAGCATATATATCTGGGTCATAATCTGTTTGAGCCTGTAAGTCTGCGAATTGCCCTTCTCCTGTGAGCATGTCTATATTATAGTTTTCAAACCCTGCAGCCGCGTTTCTTTTAGCCGTTTCTATACAAAGTTCTTGGAATTGCGATCGCCAAACCAAGAATTGCCCCCCGCTTAATGTTGCTTTACATAGACTTTTCCAGTCTGAGGGGGTTAAGCTAAAGGTGTTAAGGGACTCCAGCATACTCAACGTGAAAGGAGCTTGGGGCCCATAAGTCATTACTGCCTCTTTGAGATTTTTTATTGTTTTGAAATCTACTGACTGATGGACACTCTGTCCATTTTTCTTTTCAAATGCTGGCGGTTCCCAATGTATCTGTGAGTTGTCCTCGAGAGCGCATAAGCGATCAGAAAGACTTTTTATTTCTGTTTCTAGGGTATGCAAATGCCTAGTAATACCCTTCATATTTTCTGTAATGGATTCCACCCATGGGGGAGTAGTCAGGACACAAGTGACTCCTCTGCCTGACGGACCTTTTTCTCGGTCTTTTTTAATTTCTTTTTCCTCATTTTCTCAGGATCACTTTTACTAGATTCCTCACACTGCTAATTTCACTGACAGCAATATCCTGAGGCCCAGGTTCCAGTGAGAGCAAGTATCCTTCAGCTTTCGCCAATAACTCCCGAATAGCTTTAATAGCTGGGATTTTTGTCATTTTTGGGTCTCTTCTAATACTCTCTTTACTGGTCTCAGTTGGCCCAGTGGAATCTACACTTTTTTGATCACTTTCACTTTTGTCTATATACTCCTCACTGAGAACAGAGTCAGGTATATCAAGGAGTCTTTGCATAGCCTCTATCACTTGGGATTCAGTTATATTCGAACCCATCTTTAGAGACCTTTCAGTTCTTACCTGTCCGCTCCGAAGTTCCCCGTACGGGCCGCCACCTGTTGCCGCCTGAAGCGCTTGGAGCAACGGGAGCCGCGGGAAGAAACTTCAGAAGCAAACTGGAGACAAACAGCTTTTTATTCTGATAACTTTTCTCTCTGGTTCTAACAACAACTAACACACGCCAAACACACCACTAAAATGGCGCTGACCCGATCAGCAATTTCGGCCAAGTCACTCGAGATCCCGCAACAAAATCCCGTGAGACTACGGGTGGCGACAATGGCCAAATCTCCACGGCTCATAGTCAACTGCAATTCAAGCCAATCCCCAAACAGGGCTCCTGTCTATTAATGGAAAACACTTTGGTGTTGGGGATCCATAATTCCAAACTTCTGAAAGAAATTACTGAGACTGCAAAACTTATGCTAAACCCTTAATGTGTATTTTCTTGGGTGTTATTTTTCTTCCCTGGATGCCTCTTTGCTATGCATTCCTGTTCCAGTTTTAACTTCTCATTAGTCAATTCTCAGGAACCACTTTTCTACAAGTTCCTAATGTCATCCTCACCAACACTGTAAATTGGGTTTGCAATCTCAGTCATAGTTTTGTTGATTTTTGCAACCTCTCATCTTGGTTAATCTCTGAAGTCATGGACAACTTCTTAAAATATTTTCCCAGTGCCATTTATATACTCCTTGGGTTGAATCATCCAAAAGTCCAGGGCTATGGTCTTGATGTAGTCATAGATGTGTGAAACCCTTTCTGAATTGCAACAATATTTGTCACTGTCTTCCTCAGTAGCAACATAGTCTGGGCAAAGATCCTTCTCAGGTTGTTGTCTTAAAAATGCTGTAATTCCTTGGAGAAGAGAGTTGGTTAGATAAAAGTAGTGTTGTTTGAAATGAGAGTTACTGGGAGTAAACATTTACTCTGATATTGGGAAAAAAGATTATCAACAAAAGAAGGAGGTGCAGGACATTGTAACAATAAGCAAATTATTGAAAGTTGCATTCTCCTTTTCACTGGAATTGCTAAGTTCAGGAAGAACTGAAAAGGTGCTGGATTCTGCAGACTTCTTTTTTACTCTCTAGTTACTCTGGGGGTGGATTTTTTGTTGTTGATTTGTTGTTGCTGTTGTTTTATGTTTTTATTTGGGGGGCATTTCTTTTTCTTTACTTTTCCTTCTTTTTTCCTTCCTTCCATCTTTTTCTTCATTCCTCCTTTCTCTTTCCCTCCCCCTCTCTCCCCTTCTTTCCTTCCTTCGTTACTTCGTTCCTTCCTTACTTCCTTCACCTCCCTCTCTCCTCCTGTCTCTCTCTCTCTCTTCTCTCTTTCTTTCTTTG
>JAKELJ010000549.1:0-22767 GCA_025594165.1 Tamias sibiricus
ACTCCCAGGTGCCGCCCTGGTCCTGTGAAGGATTTACCAGAAGTTGAGATATGAATTGAGGACTTGAGCCTGTTCTTGTTTTGTTTTTCACCTCTGTCCTCCTGATGAATCCCAGGATCTGCAGATGCCCCAAAGGGATGGTAAATAGTCCCAAACTCTGTTGACCGCAATCCTCTGGATACTGTAGTTTCTCTAAACATTAAGTAGACTTCACTGGCTTTGCAGAGGCTCTAGGAAAACACAAGGTCTGGGGCATGCTCCATGTGGCAAGTAGCCAGGCTCCAACCACCTAGAACCGACAACATTTCACTAAAAAGCCAAAGACATTTTTGAAATGAAAGTCAGGGAGAAGTAAGCCAGAGGCCTATATTCCAAGGCTACAATCGTGATGGATACAAGTGGTGAAAATTCACAAATACAGGACAATCTATCAGGGTAAGTGGGCATTTCTTCATATGTGGCTCACTTTCTACTGTGGGTTAAGTGTGTTTGAACGACAGGAGCTTCCCAGTCATAATTTTAGATTGTCCTGTGGTTGGCAAATGTTTTGCTGTTCCAACTAAACAATTCATAAATATGGAGCAGTGTTCTTTGGTTTTTGGTCTACTGATTTGGTTAACTGATTACCGTTTCCTATCGCCTTCCCCAGCTTCCCCAGCCTTGCACTAAATTAGATCATCTTCTAGAGGAACACTAAATGGTCAAAGGGAAGGGAGGGTAAGGGGGAGCAAGGGGGGAGGGAGGGAGAAAAGGGGTAAAAAAGGTGGTTGAATGAACGGATTTCAGTTTTCCTAAATGCATGATTGAAGAACCTGATGAGTACGAGTATACCTTTGTATACAAACAGTTGTATGTAAAAGATGCAAATTCATGCACGATAGTTGTACCACATTAAAAATTATTAAAAAAAAATTAGGTCATCTTGGAATTTTTATTTATCACACCCCACAGATCTTAATGAATAACAGATCAATAAAGTGTCCTCACCCAAGAGAGTGACCAGCGTTATCCCTAGCACCGTGCTCTCTGTCCCGCCATCGCTATCTAGAGAGTGTTGACAACAAATATGGTAGCTTCTGATTTCCAAACCTGGTGGAAGAATTCCAGTCCTAAGAGGGTGATATCTAATTGAAACCATGTTATCATTTTCTAAGGAAACCCCATTCCTGGAACGTGCACTGAAATCCACTAAAAATTATGACTTAATATTTACTAAACAATAAAGCACAATACCAATGCAACAATTCACAATGTAATTTTGTTTTTTTTTTTCTATAAATGACTCTGTGTATAGTAAAACCTTCTCAAGCGTTTTTTCTCTAGTGCATGTGGCCATTAGAGGGGCCCAGATCACATCAGTGAAGGCAAAAGAGGGGACACAGTGTCCCGTGGAATTCTTGTTTCAGATGGAGACTGAAACCCAGGGTGATTGTCACTACACGTCATCACCTCTTTACTCTAATTACCCAAGCTTTCATTTACATGACATGAAGGATGCAGGGGATAAAGAAGTGAACATAACCCAGATTTCAACCAGGAATATTCTTTGTAGTTCAAATTGTGTGGATTGTGTGTGGATTTGTTTTGTGGAACAGTGTTTCAATCACCCTGGTGGGTGTGGCCATCTGTGTTACTGCATGCTGGCTGGGACAAGGTCAAGCTCATCTGAGAGATCCTGATCACTAAACTAAAAGACACCACCACTTTTTGTTTGTTCAATTGTGTAGTGCAGAGGGTCTGAAAGCAATGCCACCTTCAACATCAGCAGCTTGGAGACTGGTATGACAGTGTCCCATCACTATTATGGTGGCTCAGGCAGAGCACATGCTTATAAACAGGCATGCTGGGGTCTTGCTGACATTGCTAATTAGTACTTTTAGAAACTAGAATGGCCTCATGTGGTGAACACTGGCCACATGTGACTCACTAAATTAAAAATTAATTTGAATCTTTCAGGACACACTTGGCTACATCTCCAGTGTTCCATACAACACACTTGGTGGCCTAATGGGAAACAGGACATTTTTGTTGGCCAATGTTGGTCTAAAGGTTAAAATTTTAAACAGCCATGGTGTTGTGTATAAGAAGGCATAATAATGTGGGGGGGGGGGGGGGGGGGGGGGGGGGGGGGGGGGGGGGGGGGGGGGGGGGGGGGGGTGGGGGGGGGGGAAGCCTATCACCTTTGGTCAGCAGGCCAGTCTGACCTCCAGGTCCTTCCTAGTTGTTTTTTTTTTGGGGGGCCCCAAACAGACATGTGGTCTAGAGCCGTCCTGGGATTTTCTGAAGAAGGTAAGGAATTGAGGCTGCTCTGACAGATGGACCAGAGCCTGAGATTCTCCAGCCTGGCTTTACACGTGCATCCACAAGATCCTTTGTGAAGCCACACCCATGGCACCTCACATGGACCACAACAGTCCCACCCTTAACTTTCTTATAACTGGAGCTCAATTTTGAATATATGAAGTTTGTTAGTTATTTGTCCGCAACTAGAAAACATATTATGAGTGAGGGGAACATTCCCTTGGTTTTGTAGAATCTGTACCATGGTGGATACAATACAGTTGGCTCCATGAGTACCAGCGAGGATCTACAGTGATGCCTCTCTGGGAACCAGACTCTAAAATCCTGAACAACATCATGCCGAAGATGACCAGTAATGGGAAGACAAGCCCCAGCAAACTAGTACATTGTCTCAGAATTATTAAAAAGTATAAAATATCCCTATGCTTCCCATATTGGTTAAACAAATTTGCAACTTCCCACCAGCAATGTATGAGGTCATCTTTTGCCCACATCCTCAACCAATTTTAATCTGCGTGTATTCTTGATGATTGCCATTCTGACTGGAGTGAGATAGAATCTCAATGAATTAGTCTAATTGCTAGAGATGTTGAACAGATCTTTACTATATTTTTGATCTTGTTTTTTTTCTTTCTGTTTTCTGTATATCTCGTTCATTCTTTCCCATTTATTGATTGGCTTATTATTTTTTAATGTTAAGTTTTTTGAGTTTCTTTATATACCTGAGAATTAATGCTTTATCTGAGTGCGTGTGGTAAAGACATTTTTTTTTCCAGTCCTAATTGGCCCTTTATTCAATTATTGTTTCCCTCCTGTAAAGAAGCTTTTAATTGATTTTCATCCAGTTAGTCAATTCTCTATTTTACTTTCCTCGTTCTTGGGAAGAAAGGTCAGTTGGTAAGCGGACTTGGTGATAATGGGACCTACCTTCTATTAACACAGGTTTTTGTTCGAGTCCAAAGTCCTGATCCACTTTGAGTTGATTTTTGCAGGGTGAGAAGTACAGGTTTAATATTATTTTGCTGCATATGAATTTCTAGTTTTTCACAGCACCATTTGTGTAAAGAGGCTATCTTTTCTCCATTGTATTTTTTGGTGCCTTTGTCTAGTATGAGAAAATTGAATTTATGTGGGTTGTCACTGTGTCTTCCATTTTGTTTGTTTGTTCCTTGGACCAATGGTTTGTGCATCTGTTTGGATGCCAATTCCATTGTCAATTTTTTTTTTTTTTGTTACTATACTCTTGTTGTATTGTTTAAGGTCTATATTGTGATGTCTCCTCGCTCACTCTTCTTGATAAGAATTGATTTGGAGCCGGCGTGGAGGCGCAACCTGTAATCCTACGCACTTTGGGAGCCTGAGCAGGGAGATCACGAGTGTCAAAGCCAGCCCTCGAGCAATGGCGAGGCACTTAGCAACTCAGCTGAGACCCTCTCTAAAAAAAAATACAGAAAAAAAAGGGCTGGGGATGTGGCCGCAGTTGGTCAAGTCCCTGAGTTTCAAATCCCCGCGTACCAAAAAAAAAAAAAAAAAAAAAAAAAAAAAAAGAATTGATTTGGATATTCTGGTTCTCTTATTTTCCCTAATAAATTTCATGATTGCTTTTTTTATTTCTATGGAAGAATGTTATTGGAAAATCATTAAGAATTTTATTAAATCTAAATACATTTGGTATTTGTTGACCCATTTAACAATTTTAATTCTGCCTATCCAAGAACAGGGGAGATCTTTTCTTCTTCTAAGGTCTTCTTCACATTTCTTTCTGTAGTGTTCTGTAGAATTCTTGCAGAATATTTCACTTCTTTTGTTAATTGATTGTCCCAAGCATGTTATTTGAGGCTATTTTTGAACTGGGATGGAATCATAATTTGACCGACTAATTCAAATCCTTAGTCTATATCCAAAGGACTTAAAAAATCACATACTACAAGTGACACAACAGCCACATCAATGTTGTAGCACTCAATTTCACAGTAGTTAATGTCATGGAACCAACATAGATTGCCCTTAACAAACAATGAATGGAAAAAGAAACTGTGGTATAACACACAATGGAATATTACGCAGCCTTAAAGAAGAATAAATTATGGGTATTTGCCAGTAAATGTATAGAACTGCCTAATATTATGCTAACCAAATAGCCAAATCTAAAGAATTAATGGCCAAATGATCTCTCTGATATGTGATATAAATTTCCAATACAGGGTGTGGGAAAATAGAGGTATTCTGGACAGACCAGAGGGGAGTTGTGGGAGGGGAGGTGGCGTGGGGGGTAGGAAATAATAATATGTAATTTATGTATGATGTGTCAAAATGCATTCCTCGTCAGTATAAACTAATAGAAAAAAATTGTAAAATATTTTAATATAGAAATATTAGAAAAATACTGAGTGGACACTGCAACTCACCACATGTTCGTCACACACAAATGAAATCCATACAGCAATGCGTTCCCTCCCTCTAGTTCACAATCACATACCTGTGTGCTCTGGGTGACTCTATTTTACTCACCGCACTGTAGGGAAAGCTGAAACTCAACTAGACTAAATGTTCAAAATCCAAAAGCTCAGGAAATCTATACAATTTGAATGGATTCCAGTGGACTTTGCATTACCATGATAATGCTCATTTGGTAATGATCTATGCAATGTTGTCCAAAATCCGAAAAACATAACTGAAATCCCAAAAAGGACACTCTGATCCCCATATGTTAGAAAAAGAATATTCCAACTGTGTTCTACTTTCTGATCATTAAAAACATTGGAGCATGAACATGTGTGTATGGTATATATATATAAATATGTGTGTGTGTGTGTGTGTGTGTGTGTGTGTGTACACATTATATAAACAACAGAACAATAACTGTGTTCTGATATAACACAACAAAAAATTTTAATACATTATTCCTGGGTCAAGGTGCAAGTGAAGCAATGCTTGTAATATCCAGATGGCCTGGGAGGCTGAAGCAGGAGGCTTGTGAGTCAACAGCCAGCCTCACAAAAGCCAGTGGTCACTAAGGCAACTCAGTGAGACCATGTCTCTGAATAAAATACAAAATAGGACTGGTTATGTGGCCCAGTGTTAGTGCCCCCTGAGTTCACATTCCAGTACAAAAAGAAAAAAAGAAAAAAAAAAAAAAACAAACATAAAAAATCAATCTGAAGGGATTTTCTTGGTCCAGAATTGATAAAAATACCTCATTTGCTAAACTCTACCCTTAGGAAATACTGCTTCTTGTGCATATTCCAGAAACATTAGGAGAGAAAACCGAAGGCATTCTATGGCTCAGACTCCAAAAAGGTGTGGGGTTTTTCCTCCTTGTGAATCATGGATAAAACATTAGAGAAATGGAGAAGTTAAAAGAAAAAATAAGATGAAATAAGAACGAAGGGTGAATAATGAAGGTATATGAAGCTTGCAAAGGAAGAGTTTCTTTTTTTAAGAGACGAGTGGGACTCGGGATTGAATTCAGGGCACTTGAACAACACTGAGAAACATTGTGAGGCTATAATTTTATTTTATTTAGAGACAGATCTCACTGAGTTGTTTAGTGCTTCACGTTTGCTTAGGCGCTGCTCGAACATCATCATTCTCTTACTTCAGCCTCCTGACACACTGGATTACACATGTGCCCACCAGCCCACATGAGGTGATGTTTCTTGCTCCTCCTCCCTTCCTGGTGTCTAGAGCCATTACATGCCTGGGGGCCAGATCCCTGAGAAGCCTCGGCCTCAGTGGTACCTAAAAACCAGAGGGACCATGCAGCTCCCATTCAAGCTCCCTCTGCCTCCTGTGCCTCTGGCGGAGGGCAAACATGGGATGGTTCTGCATGTCCTGTGAAAGCTCCTTCCAATGCGGTGGCCCATGTGTCATGCACCTCTGCTCAGCAAGCTCAGTGGTCTAAACCCCATGTAGTGCAATGATCCAGCTCTTCCGTGGAGACCATGGTATAGACCTAAATTGAATAAGCAATGTTTTACTCTGATTTCCAATTTCAATACACCTTAGAAATTATGCTGACCGAGACTCCAAGCCAAACCCCTATCTGTCTACAGGGAATAGCAAACCGATGTGGACATCTAGTGACAATTGGCACCCAGCAAGGCCTGGCAACACCTGGAGGCCTCCTACTGCCTGTCTGCAGCAAGATCAATTGGTGTTTCCAGACTGCTCAGGTGCAGTGATCATGGAGAGATTTCACCCTCTCCAAATCAGCACCTGCAGCCCAGGGATGTTTGCATTTTTTACACCCAGAAGGCCACAGTGGGTACCACACAGCCCAGGTGCTTCAGAAGAAAATAACAGCAGCCTGGTATACAAGTGCTTTTATTCCAGAGGCATAAAGTCCAGGGTACTTCTACAGTTTTCTCTGTTTCCCCTCCCTCCATGAAAGAGGCGCCTAGAAGAGAGACAACCGCTTCAGTTCAGGTCTCATAAGGGTTGGTCCCCCCTGGCCCTTTTTATTTACCCAGGTGACATGGTAGAGATTAAAACAGGATTGAAAGCATTTGCTGTTATTTTCAGGTTACGGGAGGAAATGGAGGCTCAAGAAGATTTATAAATACCCAGGGTTATTCGCAGGGTTAGTAGTGACTATATACGAGCACAATTGGGTGTCGAGTCTGTGTATATTCCTTTCTTCCTGAGACAAGGGTGGCCTCCTCAGTGTAGCACAGAGCCAGTTAATGAGGGCCTCAGGTTTTCTGTCAGGCCTATTCACATGGTGTTTCCTCTGCATTCTAGGATAAAGGCTGGACACTTCAGCATATTCTGATCCTGGAATGTGGGGCCTCCAGTCCTTCTGCTGGCTTTGTGTCCCACTGGCAGAACTCATCCAGCTGTGTCATCTCCTCCACCCACAGTGAGGCTGCAGTCAGGCTCATGGAGGAGGGATTTGTGGACGGTAGCTCTCCTGGAGCCAGTCTGCCATGCCCATTCTAAGATCAGATATCCAAACCTGTGTTTTGACATATTTTCCTCCACTGACCAGAATTCTCATTCTGAACCTGAGTTTGGAAATGGTGAAATCAGCTAAGATCTGGACCAGTTAACAGAATTTACTAAATAAGAAAGGGCTTCAGAAATTTTTTTCAAGAAAGCTTCCCAAAGCCACTCAGGAGGATTTGAAACAGGTCTTCGCAGGAATGACATGTTCAGTGAAGGGCTGTTTCTGGTCAATAAACTTTGACATCAAAGCTCATAATCCCTCACATAGACCACTGATACTCTCTCAGATGAGAATGTGACTATGAAGAGGACAATGACATTCTAACCCCTGTGTGAAAGTACTCAAAACATATTTTATCTCCATCCAAGCAACAAGGAGTTCCACTAATACCTCTGTCTCAAAAACTCTAACTGCAGCCCCCCTTATATCACTAACAGATGGGCAAACAACTAAGCTTCCTGCTCCTGATTCCTGCTCACCTCACAGCTAGCTCTTTCTTTTCTGCAAAAACAGATGTTCCCATATAATTTTCTAGGTGCAACTAGGGTGTAAACCTTTCCTTGGTGTTAATTGCTTTCATGGAAAATAGTGCCATTCCAGAACAGGCCTGCCTTTTGAGTTCAGTCACTAGAGGAACAAATCCCAGTAAAACACTCGTCATGAATATCTGCCACTAATTATAGAGAAAAATAGTCCATCTAACTCCTTCTTCCTAAACTTGGGCCAAGAGAATTCAGAGTTGCCAATTTGTTGCTCTATCTTCTTGGCAATAAGACTCCATGTCCAAAGCATGGAGTCCATCTCTGCTCCTCTGATGGTACTAGAAGAGTCCAGTTCTCATCTTCAACTCCCCTGGGTTTCAGATGCTGCTTCCAGAACACTTGGTTATGTGTTTCAGAGAACCACAATTGAGTCATGAGAGAGCCTTGGTCAGCCCAAGGACAACCTGCAGAATGCTCTGCACACCCCGCCCACAGATCATTTCACTGTGGACTTATGGCAACAGAGCAATACTAATCATGGAAGATTAGGGGAACTCCATTAACACAAACCCTCTCCTCGTTCATGTCCTATCCTCACGACAGTGCAATCACAGGCAAATGACAACACAGGAAAACACACACAACAGAATGTGCTGTGGTGCAGGCTGGTCTGTCCTGTAGAGGGAAGTATTGGGACAAGGTCCCTGGAGTGTATGTCTAGCATTGACCACTATTGTGGCAGCAGAAAACAGGATCTAGAGCGTCTCATTCAAGTGGGAGAAGGTGCCCACCCTATAGGTTCTCCTAAGTCAGTAGGCCTTTATGCTGTCTTTCATTAAAGAAAAAAAGGTTGGAACAAGCTTCAACATTATCAGACTACCAGCAGCCTCGAGGATGGAGACTCCATCCATCTTTCATGAGTTATGTGAGGGTAGGGAAGACCAAGGGCCACACCCCACACTTCAGAAGAAACTACCTAAAGACAGCTCTCGGGACTACCATGGAAAGATCATGTGACATACGAGAACAATTTCACACTCGGACCATTAATGAGTCCAGAGTGCTATTTTCTCTTGTTTCCCTGATGGTCTAGGTGTGAAGAAACAGGCAATAGTTGGATTCTAGGCCAGAGGCTGCACCTCCCAGGCAGAAGGCCACACCTCCCCAGGTGCCTTGTGAAAAACACAGCTCCCAGATCCTCAGCGTGACCAAAAACCTGACCAGCAAGTCCCCTGTCCACTACCCCACCCCTGACCTCTGCTGCCTATAGGACAAGGACTCACTCCAAGGGGGTTTTATGGCCCCAACTCTATTTAAGCAAGCCCTGGACCTGAGCTCTGCCCTGTTCCTGCTCTCTGTTCCTGCCCTCTCGGTTCCCAGTCCATCCCTTCCCATCCCCCTTCCCGTCCATTTTCTCCTTTCCCCTACCCTTGCCCACGTGGCCACCCAATAAACCCTTTTATTTCACTAACACGGTGTTCCCAGCTAAGTTAACTATGTTTTTTCAGCAGTTTTCAAAAACATTTGGTGCGTTGGCCAGGAAAGAAGCGCATCTCTAATCAAAGAAACAAATAATTTTTCCGGAACGTACCGGCCTTTTCACCCCAGTCTCCCCTCCCTCCTCCGACCCCAGAGCAGCAGTAACAAAGTTTTCCTGTAACAGCTTGTCTTCGGTCGGTAAGCCTCCCTACCGTTTCTAGGCGGCTTTAACCAGCCCGCATGCGCTTCTCCATTTGCACCCACCCAGCGCGTCTTTGCACCTCTCCCCACTTGCCCTCTCAGTCCAATCTGACCCCCCCGCAAGTTCGCTGCTTCTCTGGCCGCGCCTGCCCTCGGATCGCTCCCACGCATGGTCCCACTCCCGCGCGTGTCCGTCCCTGTCACTCCCGGTCAACAGTCTGGGCCGCGTGGTAGGGCCGCGCCCTTCCCCCTCCCCTCGCTGCCGCTGCAGCCACAGCCGCTGCTGCTAATACCCAAGCTGCCCCCAGCGGCCCGCCACACATATCCTTATTTTCTCCCCATGCTCGCAGCGGCGCCTGGAGAAATTACTCCTGGCCCCAGCTGTTTTTCCCTTACCGTCCCCCCCTCCCCACGCGTTTCAGTCCTCCCCTCACCCGTTCGAAAAAGCAGGTAATTCTTTATTCAAAACGCAAAATTTCTTTTCTCGGGCTGCCAGTCCATCCTTTAACTCTGTCTCGTTCCCCCTCGTCCCCGCCAGCGAATGGCGACCAACCGCTGCAGCCGCTCTGCTCTCATACCATACGGTTGTACCCGACAACTCCATTCCACACGACTGATAGCCGAGCAGGTCCAACAACATGGGGTGCACTTTTCCTTTGTTTCAAATCACAACTTCTCACCTCACGGCCAGCCTCTATCCTTCCCCCCACTCGGATCAAACACGTTCTGCATACTTAGCTCCCCCCCCTTCCGCAGAGCCGCTGTTCTTACGCCCAAGTCTGTCTCCGCTTACGCTCCACGCTGCCCTTCCTTGATCCACGTCTTCTAGCCAACACACGATTCCCTCAACTGCCTTCCAACCCGTGCCCTGCCTTATAGCAGCAGTGCGGCGGCAACAACCGTGAAACTCTACCTCCCCCCAGCCTCCCAGAGCCCTGCACCGTTTCTCCTAAATCCTCCTCCCCTTAAGTCTATCGGCTCCGAGAACCAGACCCCGCCATTTCAATCCAAGCAGGAACTGGCTTGCGCGACCTCCCTCTGGCTTTCCTGCCCAGCGCAGCTGTCTTTTTTCTTCAGCAAACGCCCTCTGTCCTCTGCCTCTAATCCCTTCATCCTGTGGCTCTCCTCTCTTCTCTCTTTCATTCACGTGGACACAGTCCCTCAGTTCCCATTCAGAACTTCAAACTTAATTCACAAGTACTCCAAGACTTCTCTTCCAACAAAGAATGACTGATACTGTTTATCTCAGAATTTGGCACATGAGATTATTCATTTGTAACTAACTTTGGTTTGTTAAACGTCTAATTAATTTACAAGGGTAAAATGCTAACTGGTAAAATATGCTTTCACAGTATGATTCTACATACTTTAAACTTTGTGTTCACATAAAATGATTACCAGATGTGTGTAATTTTATATACAAAAGTTTATAAAACATTGCTATTAGCAGTGCTCAAAGGTTTCTATTCCAGCTAAGAGTACTCATAAATAACAAAATATTTTGTTAAGATAAAAAAATTTTTGTCTAAAATTCAAATCATATAAAGATTGTTTCAAAGGATGAACAAGAAAGGGGTTAACAACGTGAAAGAAATAAATTAAAGATTAGGTGTGGAAACCAGAACTCCAATAGAAGAAAAGGAAATGTTCAAGATAAAAATGTCTATAGTGAAACTAAAAGAGGGTTTATGTAATTGATGTAAAAGGCCAGTGTATGTTGTTGAATAGTGTGTGACACATTCAGCAAAAACTAGGTAAAGTTTTTTTTCCCCCCTAAGTTAAAGGTAATATACTATCTATGTGATAAAAGACAAAGATTTCTTAAAACATTAATTTATCCATAATGTTGTGTTTATTAATTTCTTCCTTTTGAACAAGTAATCCTCAAAATTGAGAATTATAATACCTATGGTTGACAACATTATTTCAAAATATCATGTACTTTCTTAAGACTAAACACGAATCTTGATTTATGGAAACATCAATTAATTATATATTGTAAAAAATATTTTGGCTATTTTTCACAAAAGATGTTAAATACTCTCAAAATTTCCTTCATCCGTTTCTAATTGTAATATTTTTGGTCAGCTAAATGCGCTCACCTTTCTTTATTTGTTCTAATATGATATTTTTTATCAGCTAATGTTCTTGGAAGCTCAAATAGTTAACAGAAAACTTTCAAAACTTAAACACCTGACCTTCGAAAACCCAAGACAGACAGGTACCAACAACCCCGCTCTGTATAGTTTATAAGTTAAAGCCCAGATGTTCTCAATTTAAGATTAGCTTTCTGGACGTCTAGAGATCAAAACATTTAAATTAAAATCAAAAAAGGGCCAAGAAGACCAGTCTTTTGGTTCTTGTCCCAGGAGTCTGCCTGTGAGGGAAATTAAACATCTCTGCAGAACTTGGCATCTCTGGTCACATGATTCTCGCCCAATTAGGGAGATAAATGAGACCACTAAGGAAAAAGCCGTCAGTGCACTGCTAAAAGGAGGGACCCATAAAAAGGGAAAACATCCTAATGGCTCTAAGAAAGCCACAAGGTCAAGCAAGAACCTGACCCATCCTTACAGAAGGCACTGAGCCAAAAAGCTGCTCTCAAGTTCCCCAAGATTCCCAGCAGAAACAGCTGACTCTTACCAATGGTCAAAACAGAAGTCAATTTGAACAAATTGCATCCTAGACATCCAGTAACAGTTAAAACAATGGCACAACCATTTCTGAACATTTTTAGAAGGAAAAGTAACTTCAACAACCCCTAAGTGAAGTGTTGTGTTTACAGTCCTGATAACTCTGTAACCTCTAAAGCTTTGAAATATCATCTTCATGGTATACATTGACTTTCAGATGCTGCAACATTTATTCAGTACTCATGTCGTTTGTTTCTCTAATAGAACCTTCCTCCTGATGACTTTACATCCTTCCCCTCTTCAATCTGGACCTAACTTCTACAAAAGGAACTCAAACTACTGCCCCCATCACTTCACCCCTTTCAGCTGAAAAGCCATTCCAGTCATCGCCCTCATTCCCTTACAGTAGTAAGAGTTCCTAAGTTAGAAGGAAAGTGAAGCCAAAAGCTCATAGACAGCAATATAGGTAAATCGAGTCAGTCGAAAAGCCAATTTTTGGAAGGTTGAAACGGTCCCCCCTGAGGGGATTGAAAAATGCTGATTCCCTCAGAGCACCTTCTCCACCCTAACAACCTGCCCCAACCTGTTTGCCAAGGAACCCATTCTCAAGAATTGGCCCCCTTGCAGGGAGCTATCTCAGATCTCCCTGCAGAAACATTTTTCTCAGATCCACCCATTCCCTTCTTCCGGCCAGCACCTCCCTTTCCTCACTCGTGAGTACTCTTACACCTTTTGACTTTCTTTCCTCGCGTGGGTATCGTGTTTCCCCATCTCAACGGCTCAGACCCAGGTGGTCCTACCGAAAGTACAGACTTCCCATCAGTTGAGAAGCCATTACTGTAGACAGAAGGCCCCATCTAGGGCCCTTCATGTCCCAAGACAAAGGAAGAGATTCTTCTCTTCCTAGGCCGTAGTGGGATACTTCCGTGCCTGGATTCCAATATCCTCTATTGATGTAACAAAGCTCCTATATGAGGCAGCTAAGGAGATTGAGGAAAATTCCTTCTTGACAGCATTCAGCGGCCGAGTTTAAATATCGCAGCAGGCACTGTCACAGGCCCCAGCTCTCATCTCCCAACCTTCTTCAGCCATTCACACCTTTATGTCCATTAAATGAAGGTTGGCTCGCAGGGTCTATGGCCAATAAAAAGGGCCCCACCTTTGCCTACCTTTCTAAACAGTCTTGAGACCCCAACGTTTCGTAAGATAAGCCCCCTGTCCTTCGGCTCTGCCGCTGCTTACCCATACTTCTACAGAAAATCTAAAAAGCTAAATTGGTGCTCATGGGTCACATTGCCTCTCCTCATGCCATTTAAAAGACTACACGTATAAAAGCCTTCAAACACCTCCCTGGCCCTTCGCGCTCAGCTCCTCAACCACGTTCCAGTCCGCTTCTCTTTACACCCAGTTTTCCTTTTTCCCAGTCCTCCCTCAGAGCCCCCAGAACATGTTGTATAAAGATGCTTCAGGCTTAAACTCCTGCAAGCCTCCTCTTCTGCCCAAACTAATGGGATCGCCCATTGGGCCTTCACCAACAAAGTGAGACTCTCCCATAGTGCAGAATCAATTGAAGGCTGAAGCAAGCCACTGTCTTCTCCTTCTCTTCTGGCTTTAGTCCAATCTACTACTCAGCAGCCCCCACATTCCCTGCCATACCAATCAACTCTCCTATCTCCATTCACTTTTCCTCTCCCTTCCAAGGGCATAAACCTTCTGGAATCGCCTGACTCGAATCCACTAATCTTTTCGACCACAATATCATTAATTTGGTGTCAATTCCGGCACACATTTCCTCTCAGCTGGAGACGATACAGAGGTGCCTTTCCGGCCCTTTGGCCTAACGCCAGACTTGATCTCTCTCCATTTCCTGTCCGGGACAGGACACGGAAAACCGTTTTTGCGCAAAGGTGGCTCTATAGTGTCCTCCGAATACGTGATCGGTCTCAATGATTATCCCATAACGTCCTGCCACTGGCTCCGTGACACCGAGTCACAGACTCTGGATCTCCCACTAATGACTTATTTTGAAAAGGACGCTTTTCAAAATATTGTAATAGTCGGTGGAACTTCTTAATCATCGCACCCCTCTAAAGTCCCTTAGAAAATTTTGTTTTCAATTTCTACGAACAGTCCAAAGTATGGGCAAAGATTCTTTTATATCCAAGCTTCTTCCTCCTCTGTCAAACCCGATTCAGTTGTGCTTGTTGCACTAGTTACCCAGAATATATCACTTCCCTTACATTCCTCGACATTTTTACATCCTATCACCCCATTCTTCAGGAAGGTCTGAGAGTAATGAACTCTTACTTCCCCTCGCCCTCTTTAGCTCGAGTTTCCCTCCCAAAAAGCCCTCCTTACTATCCCCTTTGAGGTTATGTTTGGGCGACCAGCCCGTCCACCCAGAGTTCCCCAACTCAGGGACCCTTAATACCCAAAGATCTCTCTACTCCTCTCTTATCCCTACATCAGACATCAGATATGAATGCCAAAATTTTCATTCTGCCTGACCAGGTAAGACTCACTGCTTCATCCCATATAAAACCACCTACCCTGTTATCTTGTGTATATTTCTACCCCACCCCAGGACACAGGAACAATCCTCCATTGTCCCAAAGTGAAGCAGGACCCTTTCCACGTTGTGCTGTGGCACACCCACCAGCTTCTAAACTTCGTGAAACCTCAGAAACCTTTTACTTCTTAGATTCATATTTCCAGACTGAAAAACCAGCTGATCAACCAACTGAAAGATCCACAAAAAGACAAACTACTTCAGTATACTAGCTGCTCCCATGCCCCACACGGATCCCCTAAAAAATACGTATTCTCTTGTGTACCTGATACTGACACTCAAAATAATCTTTTCTGTTTTTTTCTCGTGTTTGAAAACTTTGAACCAAGTTTTATCCCAGGGGACTATCAACTATTAGAAAACCAAATGAATGACTAATCCAAACCAGAGACCTCCTGCTGAAGTCTGAGTCCTAGCCCTTAATGCTGCCATCCCAAGAAATGACGCCATCATTATAGATAATGCTTCGTACTCGGACCATCTTGCCATCATTCAAACCGTAGGACCCACCTGGTGGAAACACAGGCCTGTGGAAAAATAATCCATCTCACCTTGCTTGTCCCATTTCTGTCTGCTCTCCATACTAGTGTATACCTGCAAACTCGCAAGAAACCCACAATTGCTACATGCCCTCCTGTCTGACTTCTCTCCTCAGTGACCATCTTCAGTAGCCTGGATTGACCACCCTCACACCGACATATGGCTTCAAAGAAACACTTCAAACGATCCGCAATACCTGTATAGATTCATCTTTTCCACGCCTACCATCCTGGGTATTTTTTCAACCCTCCCCGCTGGACCTCTGCCTGCGCCTACATTTCCCAGCCCCGCTCAAGAACTACCCCCCACGTCGCCCCACATCACCTCTGAAGCCAGCCAGAACGAAACATTGTTGCCGCACCCCGCTTCCTAAGAAATCAAAAAGGTGGGACATATTGGATTCTAGGCAGAGGCTGCACCCTCCCATGCAAGAAGGCCACAAGCGCTCCATCCAAAGAGTTGCCAGTTTGTGAAAAACTCGACAAGCTCCCTATGATCCTCAGCGTGACCAAAAAACCTGACCAGCAAAGTCCCCTGTCCACTAACCCCCACCTCCCCTGACCATCCTGCTGGCCTATAGGACAAGGACTCACTCCAAGGGGGATTAATTAATGGCCCCCGTACTCTATTTAAGGGCCCAGCCCTGGGACTGAGCTCTGCTGCACCTGTTCCCGCTCTCTGTTTCCTGCTCCCTCCTCTCGAGTTCCCGTCCATTGCCCTTCCCTATCCCCCTTCCCTTCCCATACCTTTCCCTACCCTTCGCCCACGTGGCAATCCACCCCACATAAACCCTTTTAATTTCAACTAACACGGTGGTTCCCCATCTAAGTTAAACTATGTTTACAGGCAGTTTTGTAACACAAATACGAAAGGTGTATGGTATCATAATTTTATTAAAGGAAGAATCTGTCCTCACACATCCAGTTTATCTCTGTAATCAACTGACAAACAAAATAAAAGCAACAAAGCAGACATAATGGCTCTCAGCAGATTGCAGGCATACAGTTAGAGAAGAATGTAGGGTCCATATAGTAGTGTGGTTTGGAGTAAAAAAGCACTCCCCCAACTGTCTTATTCTACGCCCCCCATTCAGTGCCAATTATGGTCACATACATGTGCATCCCCACAGGGAAAAAACATGAAAACACAAGTATATGCAGTGAATCAGGATGGTCTGTCCCTTGAAGAGGAGAACTTTGTACACTAGGTCCCAAAGCGAGGTTCTAGCATTGACTACTCCTAGGCAGACAGAGGACAGGATTTGCCAAGGCTCCTACATTCGACCAGTGTAGGAGGATGTGCCCACCCTGTGGGTTCTCCCAGGTCACTGGCTGAGCCATGGTGATCTGTGGGCTCAGAATTATGGTAGTTCTCACATGCAATAGTCCCTCCTGCTGGCACCAAAGATGGCAAGGTGCAGGGTATAGATACCAGGCTTCCACAGGATTTCCTGAAAACACAATCTTAAGGAAGAGAAGGTGGGAATTAGTTTTTTTTTGTGGGCCTTCCAATAGGTTCAGCACTCACCAGCTGCCTTCCAGGATACAGAAAGTCAGTCCCATCAACTCACCTGGAAGTCATGTTAGAGTGGGGTGAAGCCTTAATGCCACACCCCCACACTTCAGAAGGAACCCCCTAGAGGATAGACCAAGCTTCTCTCAAGACGATAACCCCAATGCACCCTAGGACTAGGACAAGGCCATCAGTGCTCCCGTGTCCCCATCCTGTCTTCATGGCATTTCACATTTGTTCCCAGTTGCCCCACAATGTCATCCTGTAGCAGAAGGAGCCAGGTGGAGAATATTCCCCAGGGGCAGTAGAGCCAGGTCTCCTCTGGCCTTCTTCAGTCTGGCCAATGGCAGCCTCTGTTTCCCTTGCATCTCATTTTCCTGTCAACAGTTGAAGATGCCACATTAGTAGGTCACTGTGGATTAATCCTCAACCGATTACTCCTTGTATCCCCTCAGGACTGAATTCCTGCTCAATGTGTCCTACATCAAGCATAGCAATTACTCCTGCTAGCCAAAAATATGGACCCTCTCCACCTGCGTGGCTTTCACATCAGATATGGATTTTCACAAGATTTTGAAATCTCAGCAAGGTCATTCTAGCTCTCTACTTTAGCTCTCAGCTGGAAGTCCCTCCTGTGTGTCACATGGTCTTTTCCCTGTGACTCTGAGAGACCCAATTATTCTTTTTCTTATAATGACACAAGTCATCATTGTGTCCAGCACCCCAACAACATTGCCTCCGTATTTTTTTGGCATGATTAATAGCATCGCAACACCCTGACAGTTGAATACAGTCACATATGTGGGGGTTCTGGGGGCTGACAAGCACAATCCGTGAATGTTGAGGGGAACCCAGCTCATGTCCCATCCTATTCAGCCAATGCAGAGGTGAGCGCGCTGGCATCTTCGTCATGGCCACCTGGCCAGGTGCGGCATGGTTTTCATGTCCTAATAGTTATATAGTGAATGCTCACTCTGAAACCTGGACTCAGGAAGGTCACCAGAATTCCACAAATGCTTGCTATTTTCGCCCTTTTATCATTAATAATAAGTATGTTAAAAATTTTATGGATGCCCTTTAATTAATATATCTTTGTCCTTCTAAATAGTATTTAGTATGCAAATGAGTTTAATATGTTTCTTCAATGGGTAATAAGTACTCGTGTATCAATACAAAAATGTTAGTCAACTCAAAATTCTCCAGATTGGGTCTCATTGCATTCCCTCCCATTAAATTGGAATTGTTGTTATAATTTTCCTGTGACCCCCCTTCAAACTCTTTGGTATCATTAGTTTCAGGATGGTTCTGGTTTCTGTATTTTTGTGCTGACCCCAAGACTCACTTGAATAATACATTATCCAGAAAACGTGTGGTCCCTTTTAATGAGTAGTGGTATTTAGAGAACCAGGGTACTTTATTGAGACTAAGGGGTAATCACTAACTCTCAAGAATATAGAACATTAATCCATTTACAAGGTATACTCTAAGAGTAGAGCAAATTAGGAAATTTATTAACTCCCAACCTTATACCGTGTCGCATTAAACAAGTAATGAACTTAGAACTATTATAACATTAAATACCCTTTAGCAAAGCATAATGTGGAAGGAGGACAAAATCCTAAATGACTTGGAACAAAACTGCACTACTGAGATCTGTCCTCCAGCTTAGTTCTGAGCACATTGGATTGCTCCTTGCAATGCCACAAATGATAATTCTGTGGCTGGTTGTCACAGTCATTCGTTATCCACAATGAATCCACCTAATTAACACATCATAGGGCGAATGAACACATATAAAAAATTATAAACAGTATGGAGATCAGGCAGGGCAGAGCAGCTGACATCAGGGATGAGAGAGGCAGGGAAGTGTGAGGAAGGGAATGGGAAAGGAGTGGGGCAAAGAGGCTGTAACAAAGTGTGTGCAGTGCTTAGGTTCACATTCACAATAACAACACTGTTGTTGTGGTTACTCATGAATGCATGGCAAGCAATTAAAGTTAAAATTCCTAGATTGTGGAAATGTTGACTTATCAAATATATTTTATATATACACCTCATTTAAATAAGAAAATTTTTACAATTTAACGTGAATAGTAATACCAATTTTTTTTAGTTATTAAGAAAAATTGAAAGTAAATCATAATTGAATACAAAGAGTAAAATGACAAGAATCTGGAAATTTGCCTGTATGTCTATAAGTTTTGATTCACAATGACACAACTGTCTAAAAGTATTGGTTGGGAGCATCACAAACTCAGGAGATGAGTAGGTTTGAAAAGCTTTCCTGGCTTTTCCAGCACCTGTCAAAAGTCCATGGAATTGATCCTCCCAGTGTGTGGCCACAGGCTGAGACTTAGAGAAGGTGGCCCTGCTGCAAACTCAGAGGCCTCTGGGCTCAGGATCCACACTGACATTAGGTTTGGAGAAGCCACACTGAGAGGGAAGGATCCTCTAGTCTCATCCAGGACCCACCACTTTCAGATCACATTGAACAGACCTCCATTTGGGCCCGTTCAGGAGCAGAGGACTGTGTCTCTCAACCTGGCCAAACAGGAGGGTGAGTGCCTCCTGTGCTGCAGAGTCCTTAGAACACAGCCCTGGTCAAGATGTGACAGTGCCAGCGCTTGCAACTGAGCACTCTAACCTATTACACTCACACAGGTCAAGTGCCCAGCTGCATCTCAGCTCCCAGGAGTCACACGTGCGCTTGCAGTTTCATAGCCCAAACGGACAGCATCAGGCATCATAGACTAAACGATAAGGAACCTCAATGCACAATGTCCCTTCTCTTTCAGTGAGCCTGGTCATGCCGGGGCGAGACACACAGGCTCATCCCAACCCTGGGTCCAGATAGTTTAGTCTCCCCCACCCTTTTAAACACTGGTAATGAGTTGTCCAGGGAGAGAGTCCAGCTGTGTTTGCTGCTCAGTTTTGTTGTCCACCACACACTGTTTGTCGATAACACAGGACCTGAGAGTCTGCCTTGGAATTAGGAATGCCACCTTTCCTTCTCTTTCTTTGGCAATATAGAAAAATGTTTCCTGAATCAACAAAGAATATCTAAGATATATTTATTGTTATCAACAATGTCTGAGATAAAATAACCAATCAGAATGAGGCTTTTTAGAAATATCTATGTTTCATATTCAAATAAAAATAGCAGCATTCTCTGAAACTTTTTACTATTATAGGATACTCTTGTCAAACAAACATTTTTATATAAATGTGACTTATTGCTGAATAAATTCTACAGATTTTCTTACTTTCCTGGGATTTTTCCCACAATCCAGGATTTCACATTAGTAAAATGGGAGCTGAGTTTTCCCCAGGCTGCTAAGCAGGTACCAACACACCTGTCTGAACCACAGGACTTTTTAATTCCTCAGCTCTGGGTGGGCTTGGAAGTGTGAAGTCAAAGTGCAGCAGGCCAAGATCTCTCTAAAGGTGAAGATGGGCCCCTTCCATGCCCCTTCCAGACTACTGCTGGTCAGGCAACTGCTTGCCTGTAGCAGCTGAACTCCCAGGGACTGCCCAAGGATTCCTGTACTCTCCTTTCCTCTGTGACCTTCTGCTTGTGCCCTTTGTGCTCCTATCATTTCACCGTGGCCTCAGTTGTCCCCCCATGCTCCAGTGTGGCCTTTCCATAACCACCTATCACCAATAGTAGCCCTATTGCCATGTCATGTCACATTCCCAGTTTACTGAGTGTTACAAAGTCAGCAATGGTTTTGAGAAGACAAATTAAACCATGACACTGGTACAAATAATTTTTTATTATGACGACCATTAAATAGATTCTTAGATATGAGCTCTAAGATTGACAATTGTGCCCATTTTTCTTTGTGTGTTGGTTTTCTGTTCCTTCTCCCAACTCTGTCACTAGCATGGCTAATTAGCAGGCCTCATATTGCAGAAAGCAAATATTCAGAATAACCTTGTGTAGCAAAACATACTCAGATGGAAAAACAACCAAATTAACAGAATGGAGCAAAACATGAGGTAAGAAACCGTCACTAGGAAAAATGTGACATATTAAGTCTATAATCTTCCCCAGCTTTTATCAGCAAATCTTATGTGCAGTGGAATTCAGCGTGAAGGTCAATGTCACTTCATTTCTCCTACCAAACCAGTTTAAAAATCAATCTAACTATTGGGGATTTCTCAGAATATATAAATACAAGCATGTTTGTAAACTTGGTCAAGAAACATACATGATTTTTTCAATAGATACAGATTCATAAGAAAGTTCAGGACAAAACAATTTGACACTGACACCAATCTGCAGGAGGTCTAGACTCAAGTGACCTGTGGCAGGTTGTCAATTGATCACCTGAGGACTTCCTCTCTGCTGTAATCCTATTTAAAGTACCATTTGGACTGATCCTTGAGAACCTGTGGCTGAGCATGCCGATCCAGGGTGGCCTGTGATTTAATGAGTTATGAGGAGTTTGACACTCAGAGGCTTGGAACCTAAGGCCCTGATAGGCTGAAGGTGCCGTCCTTGCCACTGATGTAACTATGGTCTCCTTATGACTGGAACTCATGGGGGTGGCCTTGTCCCCACACACAGCCATGGGAGAGAGAAGTACAGGCCACTGAAGAGACATGATCCTCACCCAAGCATAGAAGGAACAGGAATCCTGATGTTATCTGGTTCTACAGGTGGAGAAAAAAAAAAAATATTCTATGGGAAAACTTTTCACATGAAAATTAGTTGAAACTCAAGAATCAATTATTGAATTTGAATGTCAGAGAAAGATTGTTTCTGTCTGGTCTTATTTATGATTTATGCCAAGGTCCACGGGAGAGACGATTTTTAGCACTTGTTAACAGGACTACCACATGGTCCTTGAGGTACCTGAATGAGTTTAAGTTTGTTGGGAGGAAATTTCGGCCCATCCATTCCCTAGTGGATATTGGATTGATTTTCTCTATGAAACGAACCTACGTGCCCTTCAACATGGGACTTGGATAAAGAAAATGTGGGCTATACACACAAATAAAAATTACTGAGCCTTTAAAAATAGAAAATGATACATTTGACAGTAGATGGATGGAGTTGGGGAATATCATGCTGTTTTCTCCTAATATCCAGATGCTAAATATCGCAATAAGGGGAGGGGGGGGCTCGAAATAATATTACTTTAATTATTTTTTTTCAATTTTTTATTGGATCTATTTACTTTATGCATGGTACAAAAATGCATTTTAGATTCATTGTGCACAAATGGAGCACAACTTTTTTTCATTTCTCTGGATGTACACAATGTAGAGTACCACATCACAGTGCAGTCATACATAAACTTGGGTAAGGATTCTACTCATTCCACCATTTGTTCCTGAACCCCCATGCACTTCTTCTTCCCTCCTCACCCTCTGCCAATCAAAGTCACTCAGTTATCACCATGCCTCCACCATTTATGGGGTCAGTATCCACTTATCAAAGAGAACATTCAGCCTTTGGTTTTTGGGATTGGATTACTTCACTTAGCATGATATTCTCCAACATCATCTATTTTCACTGCAATTGTTGTAATTTTGTTTTTTTAAAAATCTGAGTAATATTACTTTGTGTATATGCACCAAAGTTTCTTTATCCCATTCATCCCCAGAAGCATCGACGTTGGTCCATATTTAGCTCTTGTAATCTTAGCTGCTGTGCACATTGATGTGGCTGTGTCCTATAGTATGCTGATTTTAGTTCTTGGGGTGGGACCAAGGAGTGGAGAAGCTGGTCAAATGGTGGTTCCATTCTAAGTCTCCTAAGGACTCTGCATACCGCCTTCCAGAGTGGTTTCCCCAATTTTCAGTGTCATCAGGAATGTATGACCTGTACCTTTTCCCCACATACTTCCCGCACTTATTATTGCATAGTATTCTTGATAATTACCTTTCTGTTGGAGTGAGATGGAATCTAGAGTAGTTTTGATATTTCCATTTCTCTACATTACTAAGAAGTTGAACTTTGTTCATATATTTGTTGCAGGAGCCCTGTTTGGGGAGATACTAAGATTGCGGGTTGACTATGGGCCATAGACATTTTTGGCAATTGTCGCCTTCCGTAGTCCTCACGGGACCTTGGCCCATATCTCGAGAGATTAG
>JAKELJ010000550.1:0-22748 GCA_025594165.1 Tamias sibiricus
GGGTAGGAAAGATACCAGGAGAGAAAGGAACCCCAAGCAGTAGCATCAAGGCAGTGAATTTCAAAATGAGATCCAAAGAGAAATAATGCAGAAAACAAAAGTCTCCCTGGCACTGGGTGTTTAAAGATCAGAAATGAGGAGTGGTTTTACGTGCAAGTGTGAGGGACAGAGAACAAGAGCCCGGCCATGAGGGAGGCTCCCAGGGCAGGCCAGGGGCAGGAGGGCCTGGGGTGTGCACAGCATCCAGGCAGGAGACTGGGCCACGGGGGTAAGGAGAGCAGGAGGAGGAGTATGGAACCAGCCAGACAAAATCTCCGTCACCTGCAGGAGCCATGTTGGCGGGGAGTCGGCTTAAATTGCTGTGTGAACTACGCGGCTTTGGCTTTGGACATGTTAGGGATTGGCACTTCCGTAGTCTCACGGGACTTGGCCCGGGATCTTGCGAGACTTGGCTGAGATCTCGAGGGACGTTGAGCGAGATTGCGGATGAGGTTACTGCGACATTTTGGAGGTTAGAGGAGCGTGGACGGCGTGTTTGTCGGGGTGTAGTTAGAGCCAGTGAGACAAAGTTATCAGAAATAAAAGAGCTGTTTGTTTCAGTTGTCTCTAAAATTCTTCCGCGGCTTCTTTGCTCCACAGCGGCCATCGATTCAGGCGACTACAGGTGGTGGCCCGGACGGGGAATCGACACGGCAGGAAGAATGAGGAACCTCGCCAGGGAGTTCAGTCAGAGCGGTTAAAATGGGTCGAAATTAACTAAGACCCAATTTGTACAAGGTCCTTGATGGATTCTTTGATATAGTGAGTTCAGTGATTAGTGAGGGAATTTGGAAAAAAAAGTGAATGTGATCATGAAAGCGTGGCCTCGGCTGAGTCAGTTAGGATCAGTAAGGAGTAGTATCAGTGCCGGGCTCAAAAATGACAAAGATCCGAGCTGCTAAAGCTATTCAAGATTTATTAGAGATATTCATGGATCATGCTCTCAATTGAATCCGGGACTCAGGCATCGTTACTGAGTCAGTTAGGACCAATGAGAGTTGTCGTAGTGAGGAGGAATTAAGTAAAGTGATTCTGAAAAAATGAACAAAGGGGAAATATAAGGAGCCAAGATAAGGGACCATCAAGTGGAGGTAACCTTTGGTTCTCCATCCCCCCATGGGTGGAAATCTAAAACAGATAATATGAAGGGTGGATAATCACTAGGCGTTTGCTACCTAGAAATAGAAAATAAAAAGTCTTTCTGAGCGCATATGCACTCTCGAGATGTACTCACAGATACGTTGGGAACACTGGCCAGTAACTTTGAATATGAAAATGGAGGAGAGGGGCCACAGACAGTAGATTTCAAAACAATAAAAATTCTCAAAGAGGCAGTAATGGACATATGGACCCCAAGATCCTTTCATGTTTGAGTATACTGGAGTCCCTTAACACCTTTAGCTTAACCCTCAGACTGGAAACATCTGTGTAAGCAACATAAGTGGGGGACAATACTTGGTTGTTTGGCGGATCGCAATTTCAAGAACTTTGTATAGAAACAGCTAATATAAATGCAGATGGCAGGAGGGGTTTGGAGACCATAATATAGAAAATGCTCCACAGGAGGAAAGGGCCATTCACAGACTTCAGGCTCAAAAATATTATTACCCCAGGGAGTATATGCTCAGATAACGCAGCCTGCCTTAAAGGCATGGAAAAACTGTACAAGGACCCCCCCTGGGGTCTACAGGTAGCTTGTCCAAAGTAATTCAAGGACCTAATGAACCATATGCTGAATTTGCTGATCGACTTTTGGAAACTGCAGGTAGAGTTTTTGGAGACATTGATCAAGTTAGCCATTAGTTGTCAATTAGCATATGAAAACGCTAATAAATATTGCAGGAAGCCATCAGGCCATGGAGAAATAAAAAGGATCTTTCCCATATATATACAACTATGTAAAGTATTAAATGTGCTTTTCACAGGGAATATGATTGCAGCACGCTGTGTAGGATGCTGCCTCCTCAGAATTTCACAAGGACTCACACCTTAGGACACTATAATCAATCAGGATATTCAGGTAAAAAGTATCTTAATCAAATCAGGTATTCTAGGCAAAATCCCAAAAGAGAAATAAGACCAAATTTCATTCACCGAGCTCCAGGTTGCTGCCCAGGTGTAAAAAGGGAAATCATTGGGCCAATAAAATGGTTATTCAAAATTTGGGACTTCCATGGAAATCCTTTGTTCAGGAAGTTCAAAAAACAGGGCACGGGGACCCCAATGCACCGGGGCCCACCAAATGTACGAGGCATTGGAGGAGGAGTCATTCTCAGCATCCATTCAGATGCTTCCCCGACACTACCCCTATTACCCATCCACTCCCTCACCAGAGGAACAGGAAGACAATGCAGGATTAGACCTCTGTTCCCACCGCCCGGAATTAGTGTTAACACCTGAAATGGGGAGTTCAACCTGATTCCCACACGGAGTCAGGGGACCTTTTCCCTCAGGGACTGAGAACTTTATTATCGGGCGAGTCCTCAAGCTTATTAGGTTTGCAAGTGACCCCAGGTGTAATAACCTAGACTACAAAGGGGAAATAAAAATAATGCTAGCTCACCCCAATAAAGTATAAGTTCTGTTAATCAAGGAGATAAAATTGCTCAGCTGCTTCTCCTTCAAATTTACATAATTCATTTAAAATGAGTATGACTCAAAAAGGGAACAATAGAAGATTTTGTTTCCCACTGATTCGAGACCCATGGCTTGCTGGGTCGAGGACTGTACTAGGAGGCATTTGTGTAAAAATAAGAATCCAAAGGAATAGGAATGGAGGGGGACTTATAGTACTTGGAGTGATTCTCCATTCATTAATTTACGACAATGGCCCAACCTGGCCTCTGCACAAGCTTCAACAGTTTAAGAGGCTTTGGGGATATAATAACCTCCAGAAAAAAGTGCAGAGTTAATTTTTAAAATGGAGAGGATGATGAAGGACATAAAGGAACAATTAAGCCTTATGTTTTACCTAACCTACCAGTACTTTATGGGCGAAGAGATATTTTACAACAAATGGGCAGTACACCTTGCCTACGCCAAAACTCGCAAGGTGTTTAAATGTGAAAATATACAGGTAAATCATTAACCCCTAAAAGAAATCATTATCCAAACACGTACAGGGTAAGCTATAACCTTTACAAAAGAGAAATCATATCATATAGGAAAAAGACATTTTTTTTTCTTCGGGGCCATTGAGAGAAAATAATTTTGAAAAGACCATGGCTTTTGATAAGGCCAGTGTGGGTCCATCAGTGGGCCCCTATCTAAAGAGAAAATTACAAGCGGCCCACCTACTAGTTCACGGAACAATTAGAAGGCAGGGCAATATAGAACCTTCCAAAAATAAAAACCCTCTCCCTGGAATTCCCCCATATTTGTGATCAAGAAAAACAATCAGGAAACACTGGCGATTTATTACTGATCTTAGACCAATTAATAAAACCATGCAAGTCATGGGCCCTACTCACTGGACTTCCGAAATCCTGTAGCTGTTCCAAAAAGTTTCCTGTATTAGTCTTGATATAAAGGATTGCTTCTTTTCTATTCCCCTTCATCCTCTGGTATGCCACCCAGGTTTGCTGTTACAAGTTCCTCTATTAACAATAATGCCCTGTTCAGAGATAACCAATGGAAGGTTTTGGACCGCAGGGAATGGCTAATAGCACCACCATTTGCCAAATAATGTGGACAGGCTATCCAACCCATTAAAATTAAATATCCAAACCTCATGTGTCTACAATTTTAAAACCCCAATGGATGATATTTTATTGGCCCAAAACCCTAATCCAAATTAATCTTATGTAATAAATTTCAGTGTAGATGTGGGTAGAAAATAAAAAAAAATATGGATTATAAAAAGCAGCACAGAAAAAGTTCAAACAGATCTCCCATATTACATTTTAGGATTTAAAATCATAGATACTTTTGTATTTGACCCCAAAAAAATTTTAATAAATCAAGAACATTTGACCACCCTCAACTGATTTCCAAAAAACTACTGGGAGACATTAATTTGGCTTCTCGCCCTACACTAAACCTCACTACTGGCCGAATTTAAAACCTTTATTTGATATCCTTCGAGGGGACCCTGGAATCCATCCTCACGCAACGAAAATTGACTCCTGATGCTAGGAAAGCTTTAAAGTTAGTAGAAAAAGCTTATTGATAGGGAGCTCATTGTGACAGATTTGATTTAACTACAACCGCTGATGTTGATTATTATTTTCTTCACAATATACCACCCACAGGAGTATTTTGGCAACAATGGGCCTTTATTATGGATACATTTGCCCGTCTCTCCTAAAAAGTTATAATTGATTCTTATACCTCATGGTGGGCTAAACTTATTCTTCAAGGACTTAAAACTTCTACTAAAATATTTGGCATTCACCCTGCTACTATTATTACTCCTATTCATCGGTCACAGATTGAATATTTATGCTTCAATCGATAATGACTGGGCTATAGCTAGATGCTCTACCTCTGCAAATTTTGAGTATAATCACCTTCCTAAGTCTCCTATATTATCTTTTTTGTATTAATCATCCTATTATATTTCCACAGGTAATAAAAAATCAACCTATTCCTAAGGCATTTATATGTATTTACAGATGGGTCCTCAAATGGTACTGCTGCAGTAGTCCACTACAAAAGAAAATATGACTTACATAAAAAAAACTGCACACAAATCAGCTCAACTAGTGGAATTGGAAGCTGTGGTAAGAGCTCTGGAAAATTTTTAGAAGAACCAGCCCATAAACATTTTTTCAGATTAGCCACTATATTGTACAAGCCGTCCCAAAATTAGAGGAGTTTAGCAGGGACCAATAGCACCTCATACTCCAGCCTTTTAAATTGTTTTTATCAAATACAAAAACTTTTGTGGGCAGAAATAAGAACCTCTATTCGTATGGCCTTATTAGAGCACATACTAATTTGCCTGGCCCCCTCCATGAAGGTAATCAAAAGGCCTGATGAACTTACAAAAAAATATTTTATACTTTCAGCGCTACAACAAGCTACTTTATTTCATTCCCATTTCACGTCAACAGCACACAACCTTGCAACGTAGGTTTAAAAATCACAAAAGGAGCAAGCCAGAACAATTGTAAAGATTGTAAATCTTGTATGACACATTTGCCCAATCCTCATTTTGGTGTTAACCCTAGAGGATTAATGCCCAATCATTTGTGGCAGATGGATGTTACTCATGAGCCAAGCTTTGGAAAATTGCGATTTATTCATGTAACCATAGATACATGCTCAGGCATGATTTTTGCTTCCTTACATCATTCTGGAGAAAAAGTTAAAGATGTCACATCTCATTGTTTACAAGCTTTTGCTGCATTGGGCATCCCCAAAATGCTTAAAACAGATAATGGCCCCATATATCGTCCTCTTATCTTTCAAACAGTTTTGCGCAAATTTCAACATATCCCATAAAACAGGCTACATCCCATACAATCCTAGGGTCAGGGCATTATTGAAAAGAGCAAACCGACACTGAAAATTATGTTATTAAAAACAAAAGAAGGAAATTGGAAAAGTCCTAAGGACAGATTGGCAGTTGCCCTGTTTACCTTAAAATTTTTAACTTTAGACTCTAATGGTTATTCTGCTGGAGACAGACATTGGAATCCACACCAACAACATAAACCCTTGGTTTTTTTTTTACTGGAAGGATGTTCTTTCAGGTACATGGAAGGGTCCAGATCCTAGTAATAATTTGGGGGAGAGGATCTGTTTGTGTTTTTCCAAAAACATGAATCCTCTCCAATATGGATTACCATCTAGATTAATAAAGCAGGTACCACATCAAAATGATCAAGATGAAAGTTATTGAGGAATCAAGATTAATAAAAAAAGGTACAAAATCAAGAAGGGACCAAGATGAAGATATAGAATGATTCCCTCAAAAGAGTCCTTCAAAATGTTTCACAACTCAAGTGTCATTCCTCCCTGGCCGGGACGAGGAGATCTCTCTTTAGTGTGGCACACAATTGGTATTTTTTTTTCCTTTTTATACATGTCTTTATGTCTGTACATTTGTCTACATTTCATGTTAATGTGACGTCACAAATATATGTTTGTATGTTTGTTCGTCTGTCCAGTGATGACGTCCAGCAAAGAACAAAGCGCTATGAAAAAGAATATATATATATATGATATGGATCCAAACTAACTTTAATTCATTTTAGGTTAAGAGTATTCAAAGTTAGGTAAATAATTTTATACAATGAAGGTTACTTTCAATTTGTGATTTATAGGTGTCCCTGGGACTTCTCTTTAGCAAAACAATATGACTAGTGCTATATTTTTAAACCTTATATTTTGGTGTTTTGACATAGATTGTTTATTTTGTTATTAACTTATTTGTTTAATAGCTCGATTAATTTCAATTATCTCAACAGGTAAAAAATTGCTGTGTATACAGAGACTTGAGGGTTCCAGCTAACAAATTATTTCTCCAAAGTGCCTTTACGCTTTTCTGTTAATCTATCTTTAATACAGTAATTACCTCAGTCTTTCTTTTTTTTGTTCTCAATAAAGATATTTTGGCCAACTTATGTTTTGTAGAGAGCTCAAAATCAACAATGTGTGTGACGCAAAAATCAACTTTAATTTTCTAATCTAATAATTCTGTTTTTTAGTTTTGACAACACTCTGACTCTTCACTCAGTGCTGAAATAAACACTGCCTTTCTTTAATATATTGATGCTTGAGTTTCTAGGTAGCGGGCCTGAAGATTTGCCGGTGGCATTGTATAGGTCATAAAAAAGACGGCTGCTGCTACCAGCTGCAGGGAACCCCCCAGCGTCACCACACGCATCCCTGCTGGTCAAGCATAAAACACCCTCACCCAACAGTGTGGCCTCTGCTCTACATGGCAGGGACCTTCCTACCATCAACATGTGTATTATCAAATGGACATTTTGATCTTTCATTGTTTGGGACTTTACCCGGGACAATGCCTTGCGGACAATATGTACCAGGAGAATTCAGTGTGGTAACTTGATGATAACTTAGGGCAAAACTAACATTTGGTTTAAAACCAATTTGACTATAGCTATATCAATTTGGACTCATCATCCAACAATGATTGGTGCCTTAACGCCGCACCATCTCCTACACAATTGGACAGACATGTCTTGTCATCATACCCTGGTCGATTCTAAAGGGCTCCATTGGTTGGCTGGTTAGCCAATGATGGGTTAGGATCCCAGAGGGGGACAACCTAAGACAGGCACAGTCGCACGGTGCACAGTCTCATGGTGGCCGACATTATCAACCTAAGACTAGGAGTCAACGGGCACAGGCCTTGATTATCGATGGACCGGGTAAGAATGTTGGTTGCACATAGACGTTCCTAGAGCATTTATCTACTTTTAAAAAAACAAAAGGGGGGAAAAAGCAGGGAGCCCTGTTTGGGGAGATGCTTAAGATTGCGGTTGGACTACGGGCTTTGGGTTTGGACATGATTGGGGCATTGGGCACTTCCGTAGTCTTCACGGGACTTGGCCCGTGATTTTGCCAGGACTTGGCCGGAGATTCTGAGGGGACTTGAGCGAGATTGCGGATGAGGTCTGCGCCATTTTGGAGGCACGGTTAGAGGAGCGTGGACGTGCGTGGTCTAGTGGTATTAGTGAGGGGAGTAGTTAGAGCCACGAGATGAAACAGTTTATCAGAATAAAGCGCTGTTTCGGTTTCCAGTTTCATCTCTAAACATATTTCCGCGAGCTTCTTCTGCACCAAGTGGCCATAGCTTCAGGCGAATACATTACTGTTTATGAATGCTCCTGTTGTGGGTTCACATTGGCCCTGTCCCACGAGTGAGCACCAGAGGGAAAACCAAAGCCCTCAAGACAGGTGAGAGCATCCCCCAGAGGAAGTCCAGCCTGGGGCAGGCACTCTGCCGGGTGCTTCTGTGAGACAATGTAACTGCCCAGAGCAAATCTGGATCCACCCTGACCCCAACATTGCTTCTGATAAGTCTGCCAGCATGTAATAATACGGCATGCAGGGGGCGCGTGTTTGAGGGAAGGCACGGCCAGGAGATAGGCACTGTTCCCAGGGTCTGCCCAAGGTGGACTTTCCTGAATTCAACCAGGTTGCACAGTGTATGTGCCAGGATACTTGTGGTCGACAGTTTGTGAAACGACCTATAGAAGCTTAATTTTGTTTCACAGAAAGAAAACAAAAATGGGCTTCTTGTATTTGTGGGTAAATGTGATCCATAGCAAAATCTGTGCATGGGTTTGTGGGGCTTTGTCCCGAAGGCTTCCAACACAGCCTTTCTTTAATATTCATTCAGGTTCCAGAAACTAGCACGGCCCACACTTCACTGGGGGCCACGCTACGCTGCACGTTTGACCTGCTGTTTGCATGATAGACTGGATTTGCCCCTTGAGCCCAACATCAAACCTCGCGGTGGAGACACGGTGCTCTGTGAGACCTGGGTGGATACGTTTCATCTCTGACGCACCCCTTCTTGGTTTTGAAATGCCTCTTGTGTGTGTTACCTACCCCACTCTCGGCATGCGCCTTCCTCCCTTAACTATTGAGAAACCCAGACTGTGGAGGGGAGATGTGGAACTCTCGGGGTCAGACGGAGCCCATGAGCAGGGAACTTTAGCTCCTCCCGCCCGGGTACTGGGGACCAGAAGGCTGGAGGTGCAGGCATGTGGACAGCAGGAGTGGCAGCCAGCATGGGGGTGCGCAGTAGAGTCAGTGAGCTCATTTCTGCCACAAATGCCAGCTCCAAGTGACAGGGATAGCCTGTGCAGAGAGCTTGTGCTGTAGCAGCCACAAGGGCGTGGAGACAGACGCTGAAGTTGAAGGGGACAGGTCAGGAGGGATCATGCGGATCTGGCAAGACATCCCAGGCCCGGCCTAGTTTAGGCACGTGGTGGGGGGGAGCAGCAAGGGGGAGTACAGGCCTGTGCCATGCCCTGAGGCCCCGTGTGACGGCCTTCCGAGGAGCCAAGAACAGAGGCTGCAGGACAGAAGCATAACCAACAAGGAAGAAGCGGCCACCTGTTCCAGAGCAAACCAAGGCATTCGGGGTGACAGCAGCTTGGGAAAACTTGGCCGAACTGCTGTCCCCGAAGTCCCCGTTTGTCACGTGAGGGTGTGAAATCCGCCTGAAAGTCTCTTGCTCCGGCAGAGTTGGTGTAGCTGGGGACTCAGGGCTTCCTGTGCTGGTAGCTCCTGTCCTCGCACAACCACCTGGACAGGGCCATCATCTGATGCCTGGGCTCTGCCTGCCTGAGGGCAGGGACCCTCGACCCCACATGTCCTACATGGACCGTGGTGCCTTGGCCCACCAGGAGTCCCTCGGCGTTCGGGAAACATGCTTGCAGTCCCTGCACTGGTACCAAGGGTTTTTTTCTCCCTTCGGGGCCTCTAACTTCTGTTCCTGTTGTTAGGAAGTTACGTTTTCAGGCTTAGTGGTGATGGCGAGCATTTTTACGTGGGGCTTGGCATTTAACATATGGCCAAGTTGTGAAATCGATTTGCTGCAGATAGGGGAAGACAGATGGAAATATCTGGAGCTCTCCTGCACTTGGCTCAGGAAGAGCGCTGGTTGGGGACTGGCCTGGACAGAGGGGGAGCGCTCCTCCTGACTGAGGTCCAACTCGGCTCCCAGAGGCTCACTGAGCCCTTGCAGAATTGAGACTTCAGCTCCAGGGCTTCCTTTGCCTGGCTGCGCCTCTTCCCTGGATGGTCGGCCTCTGTGGGGGGATGGCTGCGGGTGCGCTCGGAGGTGGGGCGCTCTCAGAAGGTGGGAGCTCACGAGCTGCGGGAGGCCCAGGTTCAACCTCCAGCACACCAAAGAAAGAAGAAGCAAAAAGATAGAACCATGTGTGTGGTAGAGGAGGTAAAGAGAAGTAAAATTAACAGCGTCTGGGAGCCAGGGGAAGTGGAGTGGCTTCTGGAGGGAATGTTGAACTCACTGGGCAGTGAGTTTCCCATCCAAGTGGTCTTTCATTCACCTCCCTCCCCAGTGGGTGGACCAGGTGGCCTGGAGGGTTCAGGATGCCCTGATTCTGACAAACCGCATCACGTATTTGGCCCCGAGTCACTGAGACTCCCTGGTGGGCTCCCCGAGGGGCCCTCCGCCCTGTTTCTGTTGTGGCTTCCAGGGGTGGCCATCATGCTGAAGGTCGTGTCTGGTGGACCGACCTTGCAGAGGACAGTACTTCTTTGGAAGCCTGAAGCATCTTTTACATTTTCTCTATTTTGTAATTTCATCAGCTACGCCCACACGTACGTGTTTGGCCGCGCCCTGGCTCCCAGGCCATGACTTGGTTGATGTTGTATCCACGGTGGTGGTGGTCTGTCCCTCCTTTCTGACATCCTACTAGTCGAACAATGGGCTTCTCATCTCTCTCCTCTCTCCTTCTCGACTTTGCCACCCCTCTCTGGAGATTTTCTTGATTGTAACTTCGAGTTTTTCTAGGCACTCATAGTAGTGGGATCTAGTTTTTCTTATGAGTATTCTGCTATTTTCATGCAAATTAGCCAGTCTCTTCCCTCCCTCCTCCTTCCCTCCTTTTCCTTCATCTCACTTCACTCAATATTCTTTCCCTGTCCCCTGCACCTGTGGATGTGAACTACAGGGCATTGATGTGCTAGACAGGTGATCACCAAAGATTCAAACACGCCCAGAATTATCTTATGTATAAATGTATGTTTTTTCTCAAGAATCTCGTATTTTCAGTATTTCATCTATGAAAATTTTTAAAATACAAAAAAAATTAAAAGAGTCCCTATATAACCGTGAAAATGTCCAAAAGCTGAATGTACCAATTTTTATCAATTTGTACAATTTTTGTATCTTGTTTTAATATACTACCTATTCAAACAACTAATTTAAAAACTAATATTTCTTCCTTGTGCTGTGAGAGAGAGGTCAGTTTCTCTAACGTTATCGCTTTTGTTTTCCAAGATCCATGTTTTACCTTATAATTCAGGAACCTTACCTGGATGGCCTAAGCACATGGAGTAAGTAGGTAAGTCCCCATGGACCCTGACCGACGTCCACTCCCCTTTCAACACAGGGGGACAGACGGGCTCTCCTCAATGGAAGGGTGGCTGAAGGCTTGTGTGTGGACATGGAGTCCTGGCCCTTGGTACCCGTCCACTTTCTCCCCTTTTACTGATCATGTGCATACTACCAGGTCTAATACATGTCATTTCTCACCTCGCCACACTGGTCAGCTGTGGCCAGCAGTAGTCCCCACAGCTCCCAGATTTGCTAGTAGTAGTACACCACCTACGCTCTTCTACTGGCCCACCTTACCCTCCTGCCTGTCCACTGTGGTGGCTGCCTCCATTTTGCTGTCTCCACTCTTACAGCGAGTTTTTCGCTGTCTTGGAAAATCTGCATGACAGCTTTCTTATACCACCGTTGTCCCTCTGGGCCACTTGATCCTCTGTTCCTGCATTTTTTTTTTTTATAAATATTTTGCTTGAGGCACACGTCCTGTACACAAACGCACATCCGGAACAAATTCATGGTCATGCACACACTTGTCTGATGACAGATACTTTACATGCAGTAGCTACATCACGTATGTGAGATTTTTTTTATCATCCCTTGAAAGTGTAGTGAGGTCTAAGGATCCTGAGGGACTAGATTGCACTGTCGCGGTCTAAGATTCCAATCAGAAAACTCCACCAACGTGGGCCGCTGTTGTACTTTCCTCAAGTACTGGGGAAAACCTCTCTCCGTGTTCTATTTCCATATTTCTCTGGACCACATTTTTCAAGTCGTTTTTCATCAAAGCGCTATAGGCCTCATGGCCAGTACAGTCCTCAGAAAATCCTTATGTACTAAGAGGCATTTTTGCTTAGTGTTAGGTTTTATTGATGCTGGATACAAAAAAACGGAGCCCAGGGCAACATGTGTGCTGTCAGTGTGTGTGTGTGTGTGTGTTGTGCTGTGTGTGTACCTTACTGTTATCTGCATCCCCAGGCCATAGCTTTTGTGTTTGCCACTGTACTCTGCTGCTGAAAACAGCTGTGCCGAAATTTTTGTAAACCTTTTATTTAATTACTCTTGGAAATTTAGTTGTATTTTTACATCACCCTGACTTTTCAATGTCGTGAGAAGAAGCAGGTCCGATGGAATGCCATATGCTAATACCTCAGAGGGGGGAGCGGGGCGGGGGTTCGAGATTTGAAGCGCGAATAAGACCATTATTTCTTTTTCCCAACTTATGTGTGACTTTGGGACTTCTTCTGGAAATTTACAAAAAGAAGTGCAGGTGGTGCTGTGGGGAGGGTAGCAGGTCCGCTGGGCACGCATGAACGGCAATCGCGCACACATGGGACGAGTGTGTTCTTGTCTTTCTCCTGTGTTTCCTCCTAGTCACTTCCTGGGAGCAGTGAGGGACCTGGGTAGCCCGGCAGGCTCTCGTGCAAGTGTCCTCGCTAGCAGCGTCTCAGCTGAGAGGCACTAGGAAGACAGGAGTCGATGAACTTCCGACTCACAGGATTCAGCTGCGTCCTGCCATTGGTAAGCTGACTCGAGGTCCAGCAAGGTTGTTAGTCCCGAGTGGAGGCACTGACCCAACAGGCACTGGCGCTAGCAGAAGGCAAGGTAACCAGCAGAAGTGTGGTGCATGCTAGTGTAGCCAGGGCATTCCCATTGCAGGAGGAGGACAGGATGGTGCTGTGGTTCGGACAGGCGTAGTGTCCCCAAAGGTTAGGGTTAGGGTTAGGGATCTAGGGATGTCTGAAGTAGCTTGGAACCGGGTAATTGTGCCCCCTAAAGGATTAGGGTTAGGTTTAGGGTTAGAGTTACGGGTTCAGGGATGTCTGCAGAGGCATTTGGACAGGTATATTTGTCCCCTAAAAGGTCAAGGTTAGGGTTAGGGTCAGGGGATGGTTGCTGTGGCTTAGACAGGATACTGTCCCCACTGAATGGCCCACTTGCTAGGGGGCTCTGTTCATGCGGGGTGGCGCTTTTGGGGAAGTTGGTGGGACTTTGCGGGAGGGGGCGGGTGGGGGACTCAGGTTTTGTTGGGCAGGCAGTCCATGGGGCTTTCTCTCGAAGGGTTGCGGCGGCGCCCAGCCAGGCCTCTTTCCTTGCTTCCCTGTGCTCGTGTACGAGGTCGCTGCCTCACCATGGTTCCTGGGAGAAGGGCAACTGGACATTGGCTCTGCACCTCCTGAGCCCGGCAAATAAGAGCCTCTTCTCTTCATAAGTGAGTTTGTTACAGGTGTTTTTGCTGCATGTGAGCAAGACAGGGCTAACGGTTGCTGGGGACAGCACCATGGGACCACTGGAACCCACTTTTCACCCGGCTTTGAATGCGAAGCGTCATTGGCTTCCAGGGAAACGTGGGATCACAGAAGTCTCCCTACGGGACTAATGGACAAATCTGTAATTTTCTTCAAGAGTAAGTGCCATTGTACCCTTGATGAAAGCCTGAAAGGTCCCTCAATGGAGCGAGGAGGTGTGGGCACAGGGCAGCGGAGGAGGCAGGAAACAACACTCGGGACACGTGCTGGGCTGGAGTGGGGGGCACTGCAACCACCCACCTGGCACTGCTCATCTGAGGTTGTTCCAAGCCTCTCCCAGGGAAGAATACTTGAGGGCAACCTTGGAGGTGGGTGGGGGAAGGACAGGAGCGAGTGACAGCTTTTGTGTGTGAACCAGCAAGTCAGCTGGGAAGGATTTGTGACCTCAAGCCACTGGTTTCTGGCCCCAGTTCACACCATGCTGAGGAAAGGCTCAGAGCTGAGGAACTAGAGTTCTGCAATGATGTGATGCGGAAGAATCTGAAATGAGTTCTATCCGCACCACATTGCGGCCACTGGCAGATCACAGCTCACCAAGTCGACTCTCTGTCCTGGGGTGTCAGTCACAGCGCTCGGCCGTCAAGAGAAGTAATGTAACAAGCAGAGACCTAGGAGACAGGGCGAGGAGAGGAGGAGAAGCCACCACAAGTCCATGGGGGATCAGGACAAAGGTGGCCGGACCACCTCGGTACAAAAAGACAGATCGAGACACTTCAATCTCAGATTTCTTAGCTAGTTTAAATGGAAGCATGTACCATGAAAGTAACACAAAGGGAGACCTGGGGGAGGGAAAAGGAGGCCTAGGAAGACAAAGATATGCCTGGCTGAGCTTTCTAAAGAAATGGGAACCAATCAAGTCCTCCACAGCAGGCAGCACTGGGCAATAAATACCGGAGCGATAAGGGCCAGGAACCCAGCCAGGCAAGTGGGAATGAAAGAGCACACACTCCAGGAGTAAAGCTCGTATTTGCAATTCTAATAGGTGGGATCTTCAACAACCATATTGAATTAAGAAAATGCCCACGGAAAACAGGAAGAGCAGTACTTGTTCTTTTGGTTCATAAAGAATACTTTAGTGGAAACTCAATCCAAACATTCAGATTGAAAGTATACGCAGGTTATTCCTTATTAAAGTCAGAGAAACACATGCTTTTATTCCATCCTTTGCTCTGTTTGTTCAAATCATTGCAAAACTAGACAAGAAAGCCAAAATAGATTAGAGTTTTTGAGGGCAAAAAAAAAAAAAACCAAATCAGAAGCATTACGTGTGAATGCTTGGTTGGCATACATGGGAATCTAAAAGAGACCTTAATTAAAGGAGGGTAGGACTTAATTATAAAATGCTCAGGGTAATTGGGCAAGCTTATAGGAGATGGTGGTTTGTTAACCATAGAATCAACACACTGGAGCCTGGAAACAGAAGGAATTTTCCAATTGAATGATTCTTAAAAGTTCAACATAATGTTGTAAATAAATAAATCAATTCATCTTTTTTGAGGGACAATTTTACCATTTTGTCCTAAGGAAATCAGCACATGTTGTGACAAACTTGTGTTCAGTGATTCTGAGGTAACGATGTGGCGGTGTGCTCAACCTTTATCCGTTAACTGTCGACTTGGGCCCACAGACGATGCCTGGGACACTCCTGATCCGCACCAGGCTTTGCAGCAATGAGCTTTCTGTGACTGCCTGGTGGCTGGGAGCCACCTTCTTGTGACTGCCTGGTGGCTGGGAGCCACCGCTGCCCCAGCCCCCCCCCACCCCCACTCAGCACAGGGGAGCCTGGGAAAAGGCTCAAAACTCCAAGCACGTTCCTATCAAGAGTGTTGCACTCTCCCACCACCATGCAGCCCCCAGATCAGGGGTCAGACCATGCTCATGCTGGGCCATCTGTGTGAGATTGTAATTGCGTTATGGTGCACTGGTGCACGGAAAGAATGTGTTCAAAGACAGAGGGACATATGTTGGAGATCAACACTACACTGTGTAAGTGCAGAAGCTGTGTCACACTGCTTGTCTTCCCCGTGTGTATCCATGGTTTTCTGATTCCCTCAACAGCATCCACCTTCCTAGGGGAGAATAGAGGTGCAGATTTTCTTCTTTCAGTGGATACACTTGGGAGCAGTTTTGCTTGTTTGGTCAGTTTGTATCTCTTTTAAACAAGGGGAACTTATTACTTATACAAAGTAAGCAAAGGCAGACTCTAAGAACTCCCAAGTCTGGGCCCAGCCCTGCTCCTCCTCGTGCTTGGTGTGACCTCTGTCAAGGGTGCAGAGTTCCCCCATGTCTCCTTGCATTTCTAGCAGGGGACAATGACAGTGTCAAACATCTCAGTCAGAGAGCACGCTACGTGGCCCTATGATACGTGGCCCTATGAGCTGATGCTCTGCAAACATCAGCTCCCATTGAGCACCAATGTGTTCCCTGGAGTATTTGCCCTAATTACTTTTTATTACTTGTTAACTTGGTCAATGACATAGTAAATAAAACTTTGGAATGTTTTAACAAGTGGGCACCAACTTTCCATGTTTCATCATCAAAATTATACTTCTCTATGACTTAAGCTAACGCATTGACTTTTACATCAAGTTTCCATCATTTTTTCCTTCAACTTTATTGAAGACAATGACATACAACCTGAGATGTAAAACTCATTGAAATACAAGTTTGCTTTTTTAAAAACGAATATATATAATTTTACCGTTATTTTTAGGCTTTTGTTCCCCTCCCACCCCAACATTTCTTTCTTTCTTTTTTTTTTTTTTTTTTTAGGAAGAATGTTTTTTTTATTTATTTTTAATTTTTTATTATTCTAATTTCCGTATACATGTTTTTGCAGAGTATATTTCATTTCATATTACATATAAAGAGCACAATTTTCAAGTTCCTGGTTTTATATAAAGAAGTTTTACAACTATGTGTCTTCATACATTGTTGTTTTTAGGGTATTGATGGATAACTCATTCTGCAATTATTCCGATCCCCCCTTGCCCCCACCCCCTCCCCATGCCTCTTTTGTTCATAAAATAAGAATTTAAATTTAAAGTTCTTTCATTCTTCGCATCCCCCCTTCCTTGCCTTTATAGGTCAGTAGTCTGCCATAGCAAAGATGATCCATTGGACCTTTGCTTTTTGGAATTGGCGAACTTCATTTTGCATTATTTTCTCCATCTTCATCCATTTACCTGCAAATGCCATGATTTTAAATCTCTTTTATAGTGCTGAGCTAGTGCTCCCCATGGTGTATATAATACCATAGTTTTCCCTATCCATTCATCTGCTGATGAGCATTGGGGTTGTTTTTCACAATTTAGGTCTATTGGTGGAAATTGTGCTGTTATGGAACATTGAATGTGGCTGTGATCCTGTATGTAAGCGGTTTTTTTTTTTTATTTTAAATATTGATGTATTTGCTTTAGTTGTACACAATGCGTTTTTCTTTACATGGGGCTGAAGATCGAACCCGGCCGCGCACAATGCTAGGGTGAGACGCTCTACCCACTGAGCTACGAACCACCCAGCCCCAAGGTAAGCTTGTTTTTATGGCCCTTCGGGAATAGACCAAGGAGTGGGATAGTGGGGTCAAATGGTGGTTCCATTTTTCCAAGTTTTTCCTAGGTAGCTCCATACTACTTTCCAGATTGGCTTCACCATTTGCAGTTCGCACCAGCATTATAGAAGAGTGTGCCTTCTTCCCCCACATCCTCCCGCCGAGCATTTGATTGTTTGGTTTGTTTTTTTGATAGCTGCCATTCTGGACTGGAGTAAGATGAAATCTGAGAGTTGAAGCCAAGCACGTGGTGCATCACCTTGTAATGCCCACAGCACTTGGGAGGCTGAGGCAGGAGGAATGAGAGTTCAAAGCCTGGCCTCAGCAATGGTGAGGACCACTTAGCAACTCATGTGAGACCCTGGGTCTCTAATAATAATACAAAAAAAAAAAGAAAAAAAAAAAAATCTTAGAGTTGGTTGTTTGATTTTGCATTTCTCTGATTGCTAGAGATGTTGAACATTTTTTTCATATATTTGGGTTGAATTTTTTGATATCGATTTTCTGAAAAGGTGGATCTCTTATTTTCCTTGGCTCATTTATTTGATTGGGTTATTTGGTGTTTTTTTTGTGTGTTGTGTTGGTTAAGGCTTTTGGGAGAGCTTTATAAAGTCCTTGAGGTTAGTGGTTTCTATCTGTTGTGCTTGTGGTAAAGAGTTTGGCTCCCATTCTGTTGGATTCTCTATTTACCTCACTGATTGTTTCTTTTGCTAAGAAGAAGCTTTTTAGTTTTGACTCCATCCCTTTTATTGATTCTTGTTTTAATTTCTTGCGCTAGAGGGGTCTGATTGAGGAGTTGGGGCCTAATCCAACATGATGGAGATTTGGGCCTAACTTTTTCTTCTATTAGGTGCAAGGTCTCCTGTATAATTCCTAGGTCCTTGATCCACTTTGAGCTACGTTTTGTGCATGGTGAGAGAAAGAGATTTAATTTCATTTTATTACATGAGGATTTCCAGTTTTCCCAACACCATTTTGTTGAAGATTGCTGTCCTTTTCTCTAGTGAATGTTTTTGGCATCTTGTCTAAGATAAGAAAAAAACTGTAGGTGTGTGGGTTCGTCTCTGTGTCTTCTATTCTGTACCATTTGTCAATTGGTCTATTTTCGGTGCCAATACCATGCTGTTTTTTGTTACTATTGCCTTTGTAGTACAATTTAAGGTCTGGAATAGTAATGCCACCCAGCTTCAACATCTTCTTGCTACGGAATCGCTTTCACTATACTGGGTCTCTTATTTTTCCAGAAGCATTTCATGATTGCTTTTGCTATTTCTATGAGGAATGATATTGGGATTTGATTGGAATGCATTGAAATCTGTATAGTGCTTTTGGGGAGAATGGTCATTTTTGGACAATATTAATTCTACCTATCCATGAACAAGGTAGATCTTTCCATCTTCTAAGATCTTCATTAATTTTCTTTCTTTAGCGTGCGGAATTTTTTCATTGCAGAGAGTCTTTCACTTCTTTTTGTTAAGTTGATTCCCAATTTTTTTTTTTTTTTTGAGGCTATAGTAAATGGGGTGGATTTCCTAGTTTCTCTTTCTGAGGATTTATCACTGATGTACAGAAATGCCTTTGATTTATGGGTATTGATTTTATATCCAGTTACTTTGCTGAATTCGTTTATTAGGTCTAGAAGTTTTCTGGTGGAATTTTTTTGATCTTCTAGAATGCATGTTGTCTTACAAATAATGATAATTTGAGTTCTTCTTTTCCTCTCTGTATCCCTTTAATTTCTTTCATCTAATTGCTCTGGCTAGAGCTCTCAAGAACTATGTTAAATAGGGAGTGGTGAAAGAGGGCATCCCAGGTCTTGTTCGCCAGTGTTTAGAGGGGAATATTTCAATTTTTCCTCTCGATTTAGGATGATGTTGGCCTGGGCTTAGCATAGATGGCCTTTACGATGTTGAGGTATGTTCCTGTTATCCCTATTTTTTCTAGCAATTTTGAACGTGAAGGGATGTTGTATATTTTGTCAAATGCTTTCTCTGAGTCTATTGAGATGATCATATGATTTTTAGCTTTGAGCTTGTTGATGTGATGAATTACATTTATATTGATTTCCTTAGACTAAAACCAACCTTGCATCCCTGGAATGAAGCCCACTTTGATTCGTGGTGCTATAGGTCTTTTTGATATGTTTGTTTTGTATTCTTATTTGCCAAAAATTTTATTGAGAATTTTTGCATCTATATTCATTTGAGATATTGGTCTGGAGTTTTCTTTCGTTTGATTTGTCTCTGTCTAGTTTTGGGAATCAGGGTGATATTGGCCTCATAGAATGAGTCTGGGAAGTGTTCCCTCTTTTTCCTATTTCATGAAATAGTTGGTGAGAAAGTATTGGTGTTAGTTCTTTCTTTAAAAGTCTTGTAGAAAGCAGGGCGCGGTGGCTCACGCCTGTAAATCCCAGCACTTTGGGAGGCTGAGGCAGGAGGATCGCGAGTTCAAAAGCCAGCCTCAGCAATGGCGAGGCACTTAGCAGCTCAGTGAGACCCTGTCTCTAAATAAAATACAAAAAAGGGCTGGGGATGTGACCCAGTGGTCGAGTTGCCCCTGAGTTCAATCCCCGGTAACCACAAAAAAAAAAAAAAAAAAAAAAAAAAAAAAAGTCTTGTAGAACTCAGCTGTGTATCCAAGCTGGTCCTGGGCTTTTCTTGGTTGGTAAGTTTTTTATGGCATCCTATATTTCTTTGCTTGAAATTGACCTATTTTAACTTGTGTATATCATCCTGATTTAGTTTTTGGGCATATCATATGTCTCTAGACAATTTGTCGATGCCTTCATTATTTTCTATTTTATAGGAGTATAAATTTTTCAAAATAATTCTAATTATTTCTGTATTTCTGTAGTGTCCATCATGATATTTTCCTTTTTCATAGTAGATATTGGTAATTACGTTTTCTCTCTTCTTTTCTTCATTAGCATAGCTAATGGTTTATCAATTTTATTTTATTTTTTCAAAGAACCAACTTTTTGTTTTGTCAATTTTTTCAATTATTATTTTTGTTGTTGTTGTTTCGAATTTCATTAATTTCAGCTCTGGTTTAATTATTTCCCTGTCTTTCTTTCTACTTCTTTGTGGGGGTTGATTGTTTCTTCTTTTCCTAGGACTTTGATGTAATTGATAGTTCATTTATTTGTTGACTTTTTCTTTTTTGAAGGAATGAGCTCCATACTATGAACTTTCCTCTTAGTACTGCCTACATAGGGTCCCAGAGATTTAGGTATGTCCTTATCGTTGTTCTCATTTACCACTAAGAATTTCTTAATCTCCTTCATGATGTCTTCTGCAACCCATTGATCATGTCAATAGCCATATTATTTAGTCTCCAGGTGTTGGAGTAGCTTTTCTTTCTTTTTTTTTATCATTGATTTCTGATTTCATTCCATTATGATCTGATAGAATGCAGGGTAGTATCTCTACTTTTTTATATTTGCTTAGAGTTGCTTTATGGCATAATATATGGTCTATTTTAGAGAAGGATCCATGTGCTGCTGAGAAGAAAGTGTATTGGATCATTGATGGAGGATATACTCTATATATGTCATTAAGTCTAAGTTATTAATTGTATTATTGAGTTCTATAGTTTCTTTGTTTAACTTTTGTTTGGAAGATCTATCCAGTGAGTGAAAGAGGTGTGTTAAAGGTCACCTAGAATTATTGTGTTGTGGTCTATTTGATTCTTGAACTTGAGAAGAATTTTGATTGATGAATGTAGATGATCCATTATTTAGGGCATATATAATTATAACAGTTATATCTTGTTGATCTATGATTCCCTTAAGGCAGTATGAAATGTCCATCTTTATCTCTTTAGATTAACTTTGGCTTGAAGTCTACTTTATTTGATTATGAGGATGGAGACCCCTGCTTGCCTTACGTAGACCATGTGAGTGATATATTTTATCCCATCCTTTCACCTTCAGTCTTAATGGGCCATCTTTTCCTATGAGATGTGTCTCTTGAAAGGCAACATATTGTTGGGTCCTGTTTTTTTTAATCCAACCTATTAACCTATGCTCTTTAGTTGGTGAGTTTAGGCCATTAATATTCAGGTTATTATTGTTGACATAATTTGTATTACCAGGTCATTTTTATTTTTTTAATTATTTTGGTATTTAGATTGACTTGGTTTTCTCCTTTGGTTTGTTTTTTCCTTTATTGTAGTTTTTCCCCTTTGCAGATTTTCAATATTATTTTTCATTTCCTCCTCATGGAATATTTTTACCAAGAATTGTTTGTAGAGCAGGCTTTCTTATTGTAAATTCTTTTAGCTTTTGTTTATTATGGAATGTTTTTATTTCATCATCAAATCTAAAGCTTAATTTTGCCTGGATATAAGACTTGGATATTCTGTTCATGGTTTCTTACCTCTTCACTTGTGAGGTCAACTTATTTTCAAGATTTATATATTTTGTCCTCATTGTCCGATGGTCCTATCTTCCCATGTCGTCCAATCTGTTGGTGATGCTTTCTATTGAATTTTATAAGTGGCTAATTTCTTCATTTCAAGATTTCTGTTTGGTTTTTTCTCAAACTCTCTCTCTCTTTCTTGAATTAGTCTATTGCTACTGAATTTGCTTTTCTCTTATCACTATGTTGGTGTGATCAATTGTTGCCTGTATTTGCATCTCCTTATCTCTTTGTTGAGAGTTCACTTATCTATTTTAAGTATGTATGATCCGGTCCCTCTCTGACAGTTCAACCTACTCTGCTTTTATGGCTTCTATTGTTGTAGTATCTTGGTTTGTTTTGGGCATTTTCCTCCCTTGTTGTGGATGAGGTCTATGTGTTTTTCTCTTGCAAGGTAAGCGAGGTATTAAAGTATGCCTTTTTGTCCTTATAAGGTCCTAACAGGTTGCCCCAACCTCACTTTTTAGGGAAAGATCAATATTTAATAGCTTCAATGAACCCAATGTGTACCACTATGTCATTTTGTTTCTATTTTATCATTTACAGTTTTGTCACTATAAAACGAAATGATTGATATCAGTTATCTTATAACATTTAGTCTCTATGTTTGTGTGGTGGTTTACAGTATCTAATGGTAGAAAAGAGGGGACTTAGAGGTTGGCTTAGATGTGTATGAGGTTGGATGTGAGAAAATAGAGGTATTAGATTAATTTGACTAGTGCGTGTCTAAACATTAGGAATTTGGCTGTTAGTAGGAGAAGCAAGAGATAGGCAATCCCATGTTAAGATTCCTGTTAGTCACAAAAGCATATCTGGTTGCACTGTCTGGTGCATCCTGGTCCCCAGGACCTTAGTGATGTCTTACCAGACCTTTTTTGTTGTTCCTTGGTAGTAGCCTCGCTAACTCAGTTTTGTGCAGTGGCAGCCTCGGCCGATATTATATGTTGGTGGTCGGGTTGAGTAGCTACGGAATCCCAGTTGCGGTGTTGGCTCTCTAGGGCTGATGCGTGTTGCCTCTCCAATTTGTGGATGTGGAGAAGGCCTCGGTCTCCAGATACTCCTCGCTGGTCGCAGTGTGGTGAAACAGGTGGTCCTGGCTTTCCTCTCCCCACTCTCCTTCTCCTGGGTCTCCCCCTAGTCTAGTTGTTTCATTTGGGGTTGGGCAGGTAGGCGCAGGGCCCTTCCACGGCAGAGGCCTGCTGCTCCTAGTCCTGGTGGTGGTGTGAGCTAGCGGTCAGATGGAGCGGTGGCTGTGGGCCGCTCTTCCGGGGGTGGTCCACTGCTTGTTCCGGTTTCAGCCTGGGCAGGTAACAGTCCCCAGACAATGGGGTAGGGACCCTTCTTCTGGCCTGGCCCCTATCTGCAATGGGGACATGCTATTTCCCAGCCCCGGTGTAGCCTGTGGCAGTTGGGCAGGCTGGTTTGGCGGG